>JAOWBW010000205.1:185449-435615 GCA_026119855.1 Campanula takesimana | reverse complement strand
GGAACCTTTTACCTAACCCGTGTCAACCCACACTAGTATAGGTAACACACCTAGGTTTTGACCGTTGGTTTGGCTAGCTTTTTCTTAATAGTCAATTAACGTGCTGTCTATGTCGAGTCATCCCCAAGTCAATGATGAATCGAGATCTTTGAGAGAAAGTGCACAAAAAAGTGATTTCCCTACAAGGGATGTGCCATGGTGAGATGAGTGTTTGTTGTTAAGATCTCCGCTCATCATTAACTTGCGTAGGATGTAACATAGACGTCACGTTAAATGCCTTTAAGGAAGGTTAGTCGTAGATCCGATGGTTGGTGGAAGCCGCTTGCCCTATAGGACCCTCGCCCAAATTGTCCGTTTGGGGGTGTGCAATGCAGGTGAAAAACGAGGGTCTATAGACGTAATGATGGCCTCCACTGATCGTAGTCTTCTAACTAGTTGCGAAAAGGGGTATCCCTTCCAACCAATTAGGATGTAAATAATGTATGTTTTTGTAAATTAAAATATACTTTGCATGAGCCTTCCCCCTATCCTAAAGCTTCATTACCCTTCAACCTTTCAGCAAAGCAAGTTTGGATCCGTTCGGGTGGTCGACTACAACGCGAAGCTTCTACTTCGTCCACGTTCTCAGTCTCATCATCAGCAATGTCAACTCCCGCTTCAGCTTCAGCCTCTGCTCCTCCTGCTAGTGCCGCCGAGCTCAACATCGAGGCTACTCTCAATGGTATTCCCCCAAGCCTCCAGAACTTCCTCGCCGGTCTCGAAGCCAAGATCAAGAATCTCGAGGAAGCAACAAGAGTTGGAAGACCAGAACCAACAGTTGAAGGGTCACATTCAACAAAAGGGACTAAACTGGTGCCCGATGGGGAGAATTTCATTTATGTCGAGGATGAAGAGGTCAATACCAACTGTCCCCCAACACCAATGCTACTGCCTTCCCATTCCCAAGCTACCGCAATGTTCCACCTCCTTCTCTCTACACCCAACAAGGTTTCACTACCATGAGCAAGAACAAGGCTGTCTATGAACCTTCCCCTGAACTGCTTGGTGGCTACCTCTCCGCTAGCAAACTACCCGCACCCTCGTTGCCTCTGAGTATTGGGATGGCCGCTGCTACTGCTTCCACTACTCCTCCCGTCATTCTGTCAGAAACTATCCCCGACATCTCCAATCACCCTGTGGTTATGGCCATGCAAGAGCAAATGCGAAAGTTGATCGAGACCGTGGATAAGCAAAGTGCACCGACTACCAAGACAATCAACCCTAGCCAAGTGGGGGCTCTCCCCAAGGATTTCAAGATGCCTAAGGTGGCAATGTTTCATGGTGACTCGTGTCCTAAGACTCATTTGGATAGTTATGTGTTGGCCATGAGGGCTCGTGACTGCACCAACGAACAAATGGCTCGCGTATTTCATAGCACTTTGGATGGTATAGCTCTGCGTTGGTTCTTGGGGCTAGAACCAAGCGAGAGGCAAACGTGGGATCAAATCAGTGCCATTTTCTGTGAGAAGTATCAAGCTAACTTGGATTGGCATGTGAATCGAACCGACCTTGAGAACACTATGCAAAAGCCCGGCGAGGCTATTTATGATTTTTACAAGAGGTGGAATCATCGGTTGTGCGAGGTCCAATACCCACCAAAAGCGAAGGAACAGAAACAGATTTTCTACAAGTGCTTGCTACCGGAGATGAAAGCAGCTATAGGTAATGGTTACTTCCCTGATTTGCGGGAAATGGTTGACGCCGGAGTAAGGTACGAAGCAGGGTTCACTGGGATTGTGCCGCCAAAGGAAAGTCCAAAGACCAACAACAACAACTCCTTCCGCTACAAGGCTCCTACTGCGCCTGCGCCTCCTAGGGGTGGAAAGGAGGCCGTCGGCCAAGTGAATATGGTCCAAAAAGAGGTCCCGCTAGATGTCCAAGCCGTAACAAGGAACGGGCTCCGCCGCAAAGAGAGAGGGAACACTTTGACGATTTTGGAATGCCTATGGGGAAAGTCTTTGACGTGTTAGTCAAGAGAGGTCTTATCAAGCCTTTGGAGAATTACCAGCCCGCCTACCCAAGAACTGATTTGGACGCCTCCAAGTTCTGCAAGTATCACAAGCACATCGGGCACACAACGGATGGTTGTATTCAATTGAAGCGCGTAGTACAAGGGTTGATCAATGACAAGAAGATTGAGAAGCCGAAGGGTCCTAATGTGGTGAATAACCCTCTTCCTAACAATGGGGGTGGGGTGAATATGGTGCAAACATGCGAGATTAGTATCCTAGAGCTCATGGATGCCTTCAACAAGATAGGGCTCACGATGGTGGATATCTTCATGGCATTAGTGACGTTAGAAATGCTCGAACCATTAGAAGGACATCTCCCCCGTCTTGGTTGCGATTTGTCAAAGTTTTGCCACTACCACAAGTGCACCGGTCACACTACCGAAGAATGTTTTGAACTCAAGAAAGCCGTGCAAGAGCTCATCCACAAGGGAGTAGTCGAAGACCCTAGAGATTATGTAGCAATGTACTCATGGTAGAACTTAGTGAGATCACTGATCCGGCCAAGCCTGTTGTGGCGGACTGTGATGAGATGGGTTGTATTCCAATGACTAATAATAAAGAATCTTCTTGCTACTTGTTGTCTTTAGAAGAACTAGTGAGTGAAGTCGAATCTCTAGAGGAAGAGAGCCCCAAGCCCTCTCAACCTCTTTCTTGGGCCGAAATCTTCGAGGAGGCCGAAAAGACCGAAGTTTCGCCCCCTTGTCATGACTCGCCATTGTCTTTGGAGGAGCTACGTGCAGAAGTTTGTCTCCTTACAAGATCCGGTCAAGTGTACCAATCCGACCCGAAGGGCGCAAAGAAAATCTTTGGGAAGGAACCCGAGCAAGCCGACCTAGACAAAGAAGACCCTATCCTCACTCAACTCAAACAAACCCAAGCCCATATTTCACTATGGTCCCTACTCACCTCCTCCCTAGCCCATCGCCTCATGCTCGAGCAAAACCTCGCCGCCACCATGGTACCATCCACTATTACCCCGGAGGACGTCACCCACATGATTGGTAATATCCACTACGGAAACATCATCACTTTCTCGGAGCTAGACAAGCCAGCGTTCGGAGTTGATCATAATGAGCCTTTATACATCACTGTCGAGGTAAATGGCAAGAAAATCCCCCGTGTATTCATTGATAATGGTTCTGCATTAATATCCTGCCTTCAAGGATGATGGATGTGGTTGGCATTCATGGTGTTGATTTACGCCCATCCAAGCAAACCATCAAAGCTTATGACTCTACATGCCGCGCCGTGATAGGCGAAGTCACCTTGCCCATTACCATCGGAACAAAGATCCTGCCAACCGATTTCCACGTCATAGACATCCCTGCAACCTTCTCACTCCTCCTCGGCCGGCCATGGTTACATCAGTCGGGCGCTGTCCCATCTTCCCTACACCAGTGTGTGAAGTTTCAATCTGGTAATGAAGTGACCATCATCTACAGTGATCTCGTAACTGCCCAAGGGACGGACACCAAGGGCGTTCCTGTCTTACAGATTCAGCATGGGGAAGAGAGCCGACTCTTCAATGGCTTCGAAAAAGTCGCTCAAGCACAGATCTGCACCATCGACCTCACCAAAACAACGGACAAAGTGGCACCTGTTGTCAAGATACTGCGTAACATGGGTTTTATACTGGGGCTGGGGCTAGGTAAGAACTTGCAAGGCCCCACAGAATTGGTTGAAGAGGTTAATCATCGAGGGTTGTTCGGTCTAGGATACACCCTTACTCCTGAAGACAAGATGGAGCAACAAAGGATAGAATTGCTTAAAAAGATGAAGCTTCCCTGCAAAAAGCCTGAAATGCGGCCATATCGCCTGTCCCTGAATAGCTACTTTGTCAGGGAAGGCGAGGAGTTTTCGTGTTTTGAGTTCGC
This sequence comes from Campanula takesimana, assembly GCA_026119855.1. NCBI lineage: Eukaryota > Viridiplantae > Streptophyta > Magnoliopsida > Asterales > Campanulaceae > Campanula > Campanula takesimana. Next base: position 431,690 of record JAOWBW010000205.1, on the reverse strand, counting down.
CGAGCCATGGATTGACCACACCGGGAAATTGCAGAAAGGGTTCGAGATTTTCAGAGATGTGGAATTCGATCGGTCCAACATGAAGCTGACTTACATGGAATATGACAAAGCCACGGGCAGAGTTAGAACCATCAGGCATGAGTACTCCACCAAGGTTGCAGATGACTTGGCAGATCAACTTGAAGCCGCAACCCTTGACAAGCCAGCAATAGAAGCCGCAGAAACTCCAAGTTTGACTGAGACGTGGGACGGCCAATATCTGCTTCAACATCTGGGTAATCTGGGGCTGCACGAAGACATGGTTGCCGTCATCGGGACGATTCTGAAGATAAGGTGGACCCAAGGACATTGGTGGTACCCATGGGGGACAAGCTCAAGAATTGGTGCATCATTGGGGGACCTATAGCTACTCCGGAATTTATGATGGGAACACTGGGGCTTACTCCTTCTCCTGTCGCCACTCCTGCAGCATCTCCTGTCACTCACCCAAAATCCCCGTCCCCAGAGTCTAGTGTTTTACATTTTGAATTTGAGTCTTCCTCTAAGTCTGACGACCTTACGTCTGAAGACTATGATCTTGTTGCAAACGCTATTTTCCCTTTTGCCATGAATGAAACCCTCGACCTTTCCGAGTATCCCTCCATAGTCACTCTTTTAACTGATAAATTGGCTAATAATCAAACTAATGATATACACTTAGTTAATAATGATTCATTAGAAGAGGCAGACACAACACATTAAATGATGAATACATTAAAGAAATCTCAGAACAGGTTATTAATCAAAAAGAATCTCGAGCCCAAGCTGCCGATGAGGTGTTAACATGCGTGAATTTGGGAACCGAAGCCGAGCCTAAGGAAACGCAGATTGGGAGTTTCTTCAGCGGAGCCGAAAGGGAAGCACTGATTGAGCTACTCAAAGAATATGTGGATGTGTTTGCATGGTCTTATAAGGACATGCCGGGGCTCGACAACTCGATCGTAGAGCACAGAATCCCGACAGCACCAGACGCTAAGCCAGTCAAGCAGAAGCTGCGCCGCATTAAGCCGAAATGGTCTTTGCAAGTGAAGGAAGAGATTGAGAAGCTACTCCGTGTGGGTTTCATCAGGGTGATCGAGTATCCAACTTGGTTATCAAATCTGGTGACTGTCAAGAAATCCAACGGTAAAGTCAGAGTATGTGTGGATTTTCGGGATCTCAACAAAGCTACGCCAAAGGATGACTTCCCCTTGCCAAATATCGACATGTTGGTGGATGCGACCGCCCACTATGAGGTCAAGTCGTTTGTGGATGGGTTTGCCGCTATAACCAAATCAAGATGGCCGAGGAGGACCAAGAAAAAACAGCTTTCACCACCCCATGGGGGACTTTTTGCTATACTGTCATGCCATTTGGGCTGAGGAACGCTGGGGCTACCTACCAACGGGCAGTAACGACTTTATTCCACGATATGATCCACAAGGAGATTGAGGTGTACGTGGATGACATGATTATACATTCAAAAGGGTCTGGGGCCCAACACTTGATAGATCTCAGAAAATTCTTCAACAGGTTGAGAGAGCACGCCATGCGTTTGAACCCGGCGAAATGCACCTTTGGAGTTCGTAGAGGGAAAGTATTAGGTTACATGGTCATCGAGAATGGGATCGAAGCCGACCCAAGGAAGATTCAAGCCATCCTGGAGATGAAGCCACCCCGTACCGAGACGGAGATAAAAGGATTCATGGGACGCCTGCAATACATCAGTCGGTTTATCAATCAGCTGACCACCATCTGCGAACCAATTTTCAAGTTAATGAAGAAAACAGCCAGTGTGGAGTGGGATCATGACTGCCAGATAGCCTTCGAAAGGATCAAACAATATTTGGTGAATACCCCAATCCTGCGCCGCGGCATAAGGAGAAACCGTTGCTACTATACTTAACTGTGACAGATACCGCCGTCGGAGCCATGTTAGCGCAAGAAGCCAAAGATTCCTGGATTGATAAACCATCCCTTTCTATGAGACTCGCTAAATGGTCAGTATTCTTGGGAGAGTTCGACATTACTTATATACCGAGGAAGGCAATCAAGGGGAGGGCAATGGCCGATCAGCTCGCAGACGCTCCGAGCACTGAGACAAGAGGACCCGACCCCGAGTTCAGGGATGATGACATTTTCGCAATTGAGGTCGCAGAAAGGTGGCAATTATTCTTTAACGGAGCTGCAAACAAACGAGGGAATGGAGTCGGACTCCTACTTATTGATCCCAAAGATGAGCACACTCCCATAGCCATCAAGCTAAACTTTTCAGCAACCAACAACGCCGCCGAGTATGAGGCGTGTATAGCCGGATTGGAGGCCGCCCTAGAATGCAACGTGAAAGAGTTAGAAGTGTATGGAGACTCTGCTTTGATTATTAACCAAACGGCGAAGAAATGGAAAACTATTGATCCTTGCCTGCAGCGGTACCAAGGTTACATGGATGAGTTGATAGCACAGTTCAAAGAAGTTACCTTCCATTTCCTGCCGCGACAGAAATAGGTTCGCGGATGCTCTAGCTACATTGGCCTCCTTAGTTGAAATTCCAGAAGGAAGGTCCGTGAAACCATTCAGGGTTGGACGAAGGGAGAACCCCGCCTATTGCTGTGAAATCCAGATCGATGCAGAGGTAAACGGAGATCAATGGTACGCCCAAATCTACAAGTTCCTTAAGCACGGAGAGATGTCCTTTGACGGAGATGTGAAGGCCAAGAGTCTGCAAGCACTCAAAAGATTGGCGGGGCAGTTTGTGCTGTTAGACGATACTTTGTACAAGAGGCATTACGACGGTCTGTTGCTCTTATGTGTCGACAACAAGAAAGCTGAAGCAATAATGGAAGAAGTACACAACGGGTTGTGCGGACCCCACATGAATGCAAGGATGCTTAGACAGAAGATCACTCGGCTGGGCTATTATTGGATTACCATGGAGACAGACTGTATTCAATGGGTTCGACGGTGTCACAAGTGCCAAGTATGCTCCAACCTCAACCACATCCCCCCACACGAATTGTATAGTTCCACCACGCCTTGGCCATTCGCCACGTGGGGTATAGACATTATTGGGAAGATCTCGCCGGCCGGTAGTAATGGTCATGAATTCGTCCTCGTCGCGGTCGACTACTTCACAAAGTGGGTCGAAGCTCAGTCTTACAAGGTGCTGAATTCCAAGAAGGTAGCGCAGTTTATCAAAGAGAACATTATGTGTCGGTATGGGGTTCCTAACCTCATTATATCAGATAATGGCAGTCATTTCGAAGCCGAGTGTGCTCGCTTGCTTGTAGAATTCAAGATCGAACGAAAGAAATCTTCCCCATACTATCCACAGACTAACGGCGCGGTTGAGGCGGCCAACAAGATGATAGAGCAGATAATTCGCAAGATGGCTTCGCAAGGACGGGATTGGCCCGAGAAGTTACCATTAGCACTTTGGGGGTACAGAACGTCAGTCCGCACCGCTACTGGAGAGACCCCTTACGCTTTGACATACGGCATGGAGGCAGTGCTCCCTATTGAGTTGGAGGTGCCATCTTTGAGGATCTTGCTCGAGAACCAAGTGAATGAGGTAGAATGGCTTCGTAGTCGCTATGATCAGTTGGCAACGCTCGACGAACGCAGATTGAAGGCCATGGAACACATCCAGGCCTATCAAAGGAGAACGACAAAAGCCTTCAATAAAAAGATCAAGCCTGTTGACATAAAGGAAGGAGACTTGGTGCTCAAAGCACGCTTGCCCAACAAATTCAACCCCCTCGGGAAATGGGCCCCCACTTGGGTAGGGCCGTTTGTAGTACAGAAGATCTTCTCCGGAGGAGCGGTCAGAATGGCAGATTTGGATGGCAACCCGTTCAAGGAACCAGTCAACCTCAGCAAGCTCAGACGCTACTATGACTAGCACAATCCCCCTCTCAAAAAAAAAAAATAAAAAAATGTCTACTACGCAAAAAGAAGCCCGATAGACTGAAAACCCGTAAAGGGCGGTCTATGCAAAATAAGGGTGCGTACAAAGCTCGCTAGACTGAAAACCCGCAAGGGCGGTCTAGGCAAAAGTTAGAGCATTCCCCCTTCTATCTTCCCTTTCTCTAAAATCATTCTAGTCCGACTGGAGTGAACTACGGTGACCTGAGCCCCTTAGTCCTATTTGTAAAAGGGGAACGTAGGCAGCCTTTCAAAAGGTGCGGTCTAAAAAAACAAATAAACATCCAAATCTTGTCAAGCAATAAAGATAGAAGTTGTATTTTCTGAAAGCAAAAACTTTTATTTCCATAGTCATTGCATGTTAACACTTATTTGATGAGTCTAAGCTTGACATACTTTTGAATGAATAACCTATTCTGAAATTGAAACTAAAACAAAAGTAAACTAAATTAAATCAATGTGTTTGCAACGACTATGGAAGGATCCTCGGAACTACTCTTTAGTGCCACTCGTGCCTTCGGTCCTTTCTTCTTGCTTTGACCACGGCGAACCTTCTTCTTGTTAGGGTTCTCACAAAACCTCATCTCAAATTCACTAACCCCTTTTGCTTTGCCACTAGGAGTTTTCTCCATCCTTTCTCTTCCTTGAAGTTCCCGCTCCATCTCCATTAGCCATGCTCTGACTCCTCTTTCTCTCATAAGCCATCGCCTCCTTCATCCTCAATGAACAACTAGGAGCACAGGATGCCAAAGTAGTGCCCCTTAGGGTCTCTAGATTCTGCTCCGTTTGCCCAAGTCTCTCCATAAACCAATCCAAATACTCTCGTGATAGGTAGGTGTTGTTGGAGCATGTGATGAGAGTCCTATGGCAAAAACCGGCCTCGCCCCACATTTGAGAAAAGAGAACCGAAGCGCTATCGTCCAAATGAAGTATGCCAAAAGGAAAACGGGTCCTCTCCTCATCCCAACCCTCGGGGATGGTTTGCACTAGACCGTACTGACGGAGTACTCTAGCGGGGTAGTAGAAAGTGGTCCCAGAAAATGACGGAACTTTAATCATGTACAGTCCCACTTGCTTCTCCTTCACGGAATTAATGTGCCAATGGGGCACCACCCACTTGATGTCATCGGTCACCATCTCCGCCAAGTACCTCTCCCAACCCTTGAGAGTCATTCCCTCGAACCTCTCCTCCATACCTCTAATACGATGCATCCATGGGGACACCGCCGAAGAAACCGCTGGCTTGTTTACTCGGAGCCTTTCTTGCAACCACATGGTCAAAAGTCTATCACTGCCGCACGGCATCCCGCCATAAACCCAAGATGAGGAATCCCACAAATGATCTCCCCAAGGATGGCCGGTACAATGTCATGTCCCGAACGAGCCGCATTCACCATAGTCAAACATCCCGCACTAGCACATCCGACTTCGGAAGGGAAAAGAACGGAAGCAAATAAGCACAAGGCAAGATGGTCCAAAGAACGGTCCGAGGTCACATCCGCATGCATGAAGTGCCTAGGCATCCAAGAAAGGTCGACGTAGCCACCCCTGGCATACTTGCCAATGTCATCCGCAGGCACACCAAAGGTTATCAACTTGTCATGCAAAGAAATAAGATCAAAGGGCAACGCAAGTGTACCCTTCCCTTCACAACCGCAAAGCGCCTTGATGTCTTCATAAGTGGGTACCATCTCATTAAAAGAAAAGTTGAAAACATGAAGAGTGTCGTTCCAAAACTTCCCGCAAGCTTGCAAGAGGTTAGTGTTGGAGTTCATGTGCAAGAATGACCAAAGACACTTGATCCCATAGCGCTTCTCAAATTTCCTACGACAAGGACCGGATATCTTGGCAACCCACTTCTCCAAAGATGTTATGAAAGCTCCTTTTTCAAGTCTAGAAAGCCTTGCATTGTGATCCATGACAAAAGAAGAGCAAGTTGATGATTGGAACTCAAAATTGATCAAAGAACTGCTGGTATGAAGTTGAATAGGACACAAACTCCCATTAAATACTACACAACTCCCGATTCTTGCCAGGAAAAGGAAAACCGGAGGCGGCGCAGGATTTGGCCACGCGGCCACATATGCCCTTGGCCCCGCGGCCGATATTGTCCTTGGCCAGGCGGCCAACTTCGTCCTAGGCCACGCGGCCAACATTGCTCCGGATCTTGCCATGGCCAGGCGGCCAACATTGCTCTGGGCCTCGCCATGGCCATGCGACCAACATCGCTCCATGCAGAAATCCAGTTTGTTTCTTCCCACTCCGTGACGGATCCATGCTACTACGTACCTGCCCCCTTCCGTGGCTCATGCATTGTATAAAATTAGGAACATTTATAAAATAACTAGTTTGTACAAGTAGGCTCCTACAATAAATTTGCATTTTAGAAACATGATATACATACATGCATTTTATACATTGGTTCTATACATACATATCCCTCTGCTCTCTACTAGCTAACAGTGTAGGAAATAAAGATGGACCCCGCCTAATCAGAATCTTCCTCCGTGGTGTCTCCACGCCGCGCTAAAGCCCGAGAGCTACCGGCACCCGAACTCCGTCCCCGGACCGCTCGACCACCAAGGTGAGAAGATCCCGCACTGTTCGGAGACCGCTCACGATGCTGGGGTGATGCAACGTCGTCCCTCTGACAAGTACATGAATGGTACGCCTCCCTCAGTAAGCGCATCAACACGTTCTCCCGCCGAGCTGAACGGATATATGCCTCCCGAGTCACCTGAAAGGGAAGCCAAGGCAAATGATTACAATGCAGAAAGAAATAGGTGTGTGCAAACATGACTAATATAAAGCACAAAGCCGTACCCCAGCGTCGGGCGGAGGAATGAATGTCTCCTCAACGAGATCTGCATCAGTCGGCTCCAAGCTAAGCTCTACCTCCCGACCTCCCCTCATCACTCTCACGCTACTCGAGCGAAGGGGCATATCAACCAAAGGTATACTCCTACCTACATAACGGGCCGAGCTCGATCCATCTCCCGATAACATCCTAGCCCGAACCTGAGGGCTGATCAGCCGTGTCCGCACGTAGCCGGCATAGTCATCACTCCCTCTGTAATGCTCTGCCGAAGTAGGAGCCAAGAAAGTCGCCAACCTCGCAGTACAGAGCATATCCCGAGGAGGGTCATAAGGAGCCCAAGGTAACGCACCAGCCCTGTGCTGACGAACCACCCTCTCTCCAAGATACATGGCCTCCCCGGTGAGACCCACAAGCAGAACCCTAGAAGCGGTCAAATCCACTACATAGGGACCCACCGAAGCCTCATTGGCCGGGCTCCATGGGTAAAATCTAACCCCAACAGGCTCAGACATCGCGAACACCCTCCTCAGATCAGCAGCATCCACCGTCTTCCTATCCCGGTTTTGGCGGGGAGGAGCCCTGTTGCCCTTGCACCAGTACGACATGATGGGAACAACCTTGTTAGCACTCATCACCAACTGAAAAGGGGCGACACCGAAGACCTCGTACACCCAAGCCTGTGCATATAATGAGAGAGACATTTCAGACCAAAGCGTGGAGCAGAAATCTCAACAAGTGAAAAGAAGGATAGTCAAGAGCTTACCTCAAAGGCAAACTGGAACCCGTCAAAGGCCGACGAGCTAGACCTCGAGCAATGGTCCAAAGCCCGGTAAATCTCAGCCAAACCAGCTCCACCCCAAGAAATCCCACCGACTAAGTCCAAGTCCACAAGAGCCCCTAGCAGTGAGTACCGGCAGACAGTAGCCCCACTGGGAAACAAAATCTCTGAAAAGCTGTACTATAAGAACAGCCGGACCAAGCAATCCAAATCATATTCCCCCTACTAAAGGCCTCGATAGCCACCTCCACCAAGCGATTCACCTTCCCGGCCTCTACTCCATAACCCTTGACACCTCCTCCCAGGTCGGTGTCGACTCCCAGCAGAGCCTGTCTATAGTCCCGCCGCTCCACCAAGCTCTCATCAAAAGGCAAAGGGGTACCAGTAAATCTCAACCCTGTGATGGCCGCGAAATCCGTCGGCGTGATGGTAATCTCTCCCCAACTGAAGTGGAAGGTATGGGTGGTATCCCACCAGAACTCCCGGCACACCTCTATCACCGCTGCCACCTTCAGGGTAGCCCCGACCATGCGGACACTGTCAAAGAATGGGCCAAAGCCCATAGCCTCGATCCGAGCACGCAAACCGCCTGGTCCCTCCGGTAGGGACGCCCACAGTTTGCCCACAGTCACTGTGGACCCACGAGCCTTGATCCTCTGCAGGTAAACACAGCACAGGTATGTTACCATTCTAGCAATTTACAATTCTAGCAATCTAAATTCTAGCATTCCATTATTCTAGCATTTCATATTATGTGCATAAAACATACAAATGTGCGAGAAGGAAAGGAATGAAAATTCGAAATTTACCTCTCGCGTCTCCGGAAGCCCCATCGACCAATGACGCTCAGAGTCGATGTAAAAATCGTAATCTTGGTCGAACGTAGACCGCAGCAGATTATCGCGATAATTCCGAGTCGCGGCTCGTGGTCTCAAACCGCCCTGCGGAATCAAGGGCGCCGCTTCAAAGCCCGCTCCTGGGTCAGCCCCTATATTTCCTCCGCCCTGAGCATTACCGTGCCCCTCTGCTTGTTCCTCTTGTTGTGGAAGCATATACCCACCTTGGCCTGGGAAATCCCTAAATAACGCCTCATTGATCCAATCTGCCATAGCTTCAAGAGATATGTGAAATGAAGTCTCCAAGATTATCAAAATCCAAACTTTCTCTCTCTAAAAACCCAATTTTCTCTCTCTAACTCGTTAACAATGGAGGAAGGAGAAGAAGAAAGAAGAAAAGAAGAAGAAGAGGGAAGGTGTCTGGTGATGTGACCAAGGAGTCAGCCCGTCGGCATCCTTGGCCACGCGGCCACTTTTGCCCTTGCAACCCCAGCCGTCAGATCAGCGATCCGCGTAAAAGAGATCTGACCACTCAGCGGTCTTGGCCACGCGGCCACTATTGCAATTTAGTGTGTTTGGCCACGCGGCCAACCTTGTCCCTTCAGATAAAATTCCACTTTTGTCCCTGATCTTTTCCCTTTAATTCATCTTAAATGCCCTTAGCACAATTTTAACTGATATTCGTTACCTTTGGGTGCGGAAAGCCCCTTAAAATTTCCATTCTTCACCGAATATTTGCTTAGGATTCATATGGTTGTAGAGACTTCGGCGCCTCTATGACATACCATCCTAGATCAATCGTAATTGGCAGAAGCCTCGGCGTTTCTGTTTGCGAGCGATCCAGCATCTATTTTAGGATTCGTATGGTTGTAGAGACTTCGGTGCCTCTATGACATACCATCCTAGATCAATCGAATTGGCAGAAGCCTCGGCGTTTCTGTTTGCGAGCGATCCAGCATCTATTTTAGTATTCGTATGGTTGTAGAGACTTCGGCGCCTCTATGACATACCATCCTAGATCAATTGTAATTGGTAGAAGCCTCGGCGTTTCTGTTTGCGAGAGATCCAGCATTTATTATTAGGATTTGCATGATCGTAGAGACTTCGGCGCCTCTATGACATACCATCCTAGATCAATCGTAATTGGCAGAAGCCTCGGCATTTCTGTTAGCGAGATCATAGAGACTTCGGCACCTCTATGACATACGTATCCTTGATCGATCGTGGTTGGCAGAAGCCTCGGCGTTTTCTGTTCGCGAGAGATCCAATGTCTATTACTTTAGCGCAATCGGCAGGAACCCTGGCGATCCTGATTGCGTTTACCATTCCATCTTGGGATTATTTAGACAACGTAGTCTTTAGTTTTCCCAAATAACTTCATTGCTTACGAATGTTCGTTCTTCATACAAGATAGTATCCGTAGGTTTATTATCCGCAGTAGAAGTTCAATGTCTCGTCTTTCCCCAATATCTCTGAACTATGACCGGCTTGATTCCTCGGAGGATACGTAAGAAACCTGAAAAGGTTCAGCCACCCGACCGACATGGTCATCTATTGTCCCCAGCAGGTGCATTTTCCCCAGCAGAAGACGTTGCCCCCATCAGAGGACAGTCCTTCCCAATTTCCCCATCAGATTTGAACTACGTTTGCCTTTATTCCCCCGCGGATACGTAGGTCGCCTGTCAAGGTTCAGCCGTTCCCTTACCTTTCATCTGTTTTTGGAACTCATGTTTCAGACGGATCCTTCTTTTATCATCGACCCCACATTGCCTTGTAAGAAGCGTCGCCGAGGGGCTACTGTTAGTACTCGACCTGAAAATGAGTTTATTAGGACTTTCCCAAAAATACAAGGACTTTATAGGAATTAGAAACCTTGCAAAGACTTGTCCCGGATTCCCGAAATATCTCATTTATGACAAAATCTATCAAATTAGGTAGTAAATGGTTTCCTTAAAACCATGCAGAAACCCTAGCTTAAGAATCAAGTCAGCCTGCAACCTTGGCCACGCGGCCAACCTTGCTCCGCGTTGATCTTGGCCACGCGGCCACTATTGTCACCGGCTTCAACCATGGCCAGGCGGCCAACCTTGCTCTGGGTGATCCTGACCATCAGATCTTCCCATCAGCCTACTATATAAACCATTCCATTCCATTGGTTTTGGAGGTCCGATTTTGGATAGCTCTAAGTCCGAATTTTGGAGTTCTTAAACACTATTTTGCTCTCTAATTAGCATTCAAATACTCAAGAAGATCCAAGGTTTATTTCTTGCCAACATAGGTAAGTTTTCTAACTTTTTCTTCGTGTTCTTGCATTATTTTTAATGTAGATCTTTTATATTCATGTTCGTACATGTTTATTCATAGTTTCTTCATATTCTTTGCATGCTCATTCATATGTTCATAATATGTTCTTCGCATGTTCTTCGTGTTCATAGATTAAAACCTTATTTATGCTATATTTAGGGTTGCGATCTTCATAATTACATGTTATTTTATAGCCAATGATGATCGAGGGTTCATCAACCCGATGATGATCTAGGAACTACTTCTAAACCCTAATCTTTAGGTAATTCCCCCTTCATTATGCATGATCCCGATTCTTTTGCCTATTCTAATTCTCTGCGAACTACGCTGACCTGAGCTTCTCACATTGAGAGGAACGTAGGCAATCTTTGGATCCGGTCTAAATCACTAACACACTACTAACACATTCATCATGATAGAAAGACCGATCAATTCGGGCAATAGGAGTGATAACGTTCAATATTCTTCTCTTGTTGTAATTTGACCCCCGAACCCACTAAAAATGCTTTTTTCAATGTTTTGGCTTTAATTAAAACGGCGTGGCGACTCTCATAATTTTAATGTCGTTGAAGAATATTCCTTTTGTAAATAAAAATAATCACAAGATACTTCCCATGCGTCGCTTCATCGGAAAGGGGTATTCACAACGACATGGTAACAATTTCTGACCCTTGAACTCATTTTATGTCAATCCGCTATTGTTGAGTCTCGAGTTCTTAAAACTCCCTTTTTCGATTTTTCTCTCATTGCTTAATCATTTTCAAAATTGTTTGTTGTTTTGGGTCCTTCTCTCTCTGATCTACATTTATATCTACTTTATTTCACGATCAATACTGTTTTCATGTGTTTTCTGCAAAAATTTTCGTTCAAAAACCACCAAGGCAGTCGAACAGTTATTCTCGATTTCTGGGCTTAATGTCATATTTTTTGGAAATCTTGTTTTCTTAAGTCTTTTTTGTCTCTGAAATGCGGTTATTTCGATATTTTTTTGTCCATTTTGCTCACTCATTGATTTTTGGTGTTCTTGGTGTTCTTCGTGTTCATGTTCTATTATTCCGTGTTCATCAAGTTCTTATTTTTCTCTTATGCTTTGGGTCACATAAGATTTCTTAGTGTTTGTGCTTTTGCGCATAGTTACTTGTTTTGCGCATTACTGTATCTTTCGTCCCTTGTATGGAGATGCTGCGCATACGTGTATCTGCGCATGCGCTTCGCTCCATGCGTGATTTTTTTGTCTAAACTATTTCTTGTTTTGCGCAGAACTCTTTTTATTTCCTACAAGGCTGGGAATTAGATCTGGCTGCACTACACAAAGACGCTGTCGGACGTAGAATTGTTCATCTTATGGATTCCTCAGGCATCTTACCTCTCTTTACACTGGATCAAGACTTCTATGTCCCCTCTCTTGTAGACGAGTTCTTTGAAAATCCAGAGAGAGTCACCATGACGCACAAGCAAACCCGAGCAAAGATTGATGTTATCCGCTCAGTTGTTCAGAATTATTCAGTGCGCATTGTTCCTGCGTCACTTAAGAAGCTTTGCGGGTTTAATGTTGATGATGCGCCGGAAGTCTATTCTGAAGCTAAACAGAACAAGCTTGCGCAGAAACTGGTTGGGGAACCCACTCTTGTAAAGAAGTGGAGCATTCATGATCGCAAACAATTTGGTGAGGTGATGTATCATCTGTGCACCATTATTGGGGACTCAGTAAACTGTAAAAATGGGAATAATGGCAAGTTAAGCAGTGGGATTATTGCGCTGCGGTTTATAATGGCGATGCTCTAGACTGGTCCTCTGTTCTATTTGATGAGCTATGGGATGCATCGGAGAGTTATGACAAGCGCATGGACAAGAAAGTAGCCAAGTACAGAACTCACTGTAGGCTACTATCCAAGTATCTGATGAACGTCTCTGAGCTGCGCACCTTTGTGCAGAAGCATCCTGAACTCAAAGTTACATGCACCAAGACCTATTCCATCTCTCACCTCTACTCACTGCGCAATGAAATTGGTCGCGGTGACTATCACAAGATCTGGAACAAGGACACCAGCTCAAACAAGGAAGATTGGGTTGATAGTGATAATGACGATGATGAAGCCCCTCAACCCAAGGCAAAGAAATCTTCCGCGCAGCCTTCAAAGGCCCCTGCGCCTGCTGAACTTGAAACGGCAGCTGCGTAGGCAAAGCGCAAAGGTATAGCAGATCCTGTGCCAGAAAAGGTGAAGGAAATTCCTAATGTCAGGTCAACTGCTGGCATTAAAATAGGATCTGACCTGCCACCTCCAGCTCCCAAGCCTTCAAATAAGTGTAAAGATCCTCCTGCGCCTGCTCCCTCTCCTGCAAAAACTAAGAAAAAGTATGCATTTACCAGACTTCCTCCTGCGGCGGCTATGGTTGAAGAAGACAGCGAGTCTTGAATGGATGAGACTGCTGCTGATGCTGAAGCTGCGGATGAAACCGCGCAGGGGGAGCAAGATCCAAAGGCTGCTGAAGGGCCTCTCGCTCAGGGTAAAGGAGATAGTGATGACTGGATGGATGAAGCTTTTCCCGACTCCGGTACACCTACCAAAGCCCCTGCTGCTGCACCTGCTAAGGATGTTCTTCGAACTCCGCACAAGAAACAAGTTGTGCGCAGCACTATGAAGGGACAGCCAAAAGCTGCGAATCCACCTTCTCCCGAACCATTAACAAGTGCCTTCCAACGCCTCAATATTCCGGTTGGAAATACTCAACCTGGCACCTCTGTCCTCCATGATGGATTGGACTTGGAAGATGATGAGGAAATTACCAAGTTTGCGCAGGCCGATGATGCTGCGCAGCGAACTGCTGTTGATCCTCCTGAAGGTGAAAAGGAAGGGGATGTGCGCACAACTGATACAGATAGCAGCAGAACGCACTCATCTATGCATAGGTCTCCTGCTTCTGATCCTATTCATCTCTCTCCCAAACTACCCTCACCTAAACTCTCTCCTCCCAAAGAGACTCCTCCTCCTACCTCAGAACAAGCTGCTCCTTCCGTTTTTCCTGCTTTTCCCACCGTGTCTACCTCCTCTCTCTCTTCCTCTGCAGACCTGCGCTAAATTCTCTAAGCTCTGAATACTATCCAAGTAAATCAGGTAGCTGCGCAGTCCCAAATGGCTCAACTTATTACTGCGCAGTCAGCCATTCAGGAGCAACTTGATGCGCAGCGTATAGAGATTGCTGCCATTAAGGGGGAGAATGTATCAAAGGAAAGTACCTCCGCAGGTCCTTCCGGCCCATCTGCGCAACGCGTCCCTGATGCTTTAGATCAAATGGTTCTGGACTCTCTGAAGTCAATAGCTGGGATGCTTGAAAATGTTTGCACCTATACCGCTATCAACGATGGGTTTATAGGACTGCTTAAGCATCTGCGAAAGAGCTTGGTCGATGGGTTGCATGAAGGGTTTGCCGGGTTGGAAGCAATGATGTTGGAGAAATTAGAGCAAGGTGGTCCTCCGCATGCCAATGCGCTTAATATGGAAAGTGTCAGGGAGTGCATAACTCAAGCGATGACTGATTTCGCTGATGGGTTCAACGCTAGGATGGACCAAGATATGTTCGATATTCAAGCCAGCGTGAACACTCAGCGCCTCCACACTGACCAAAGACTCGAAGCAACGCAGACCACCGTCATCAACACCATTGAAGCTGCGGAGCAGTCATATTTCAACCAGATGACTAGACATCAAGTGCAGTATAGAGCCAACTTCTAAGAGCTGAGAGAGGACAACAGAGATATGCACAGAAGAATGTCTACCTATGTTGGTGAGGCCGTGGCGTTCAGAGAAAGGTTTCAAGAACTGAAGATTGAACTTATGAATAAGTTCAACAGTCTGCAGAATGAGCTGCGCGAAGCCCTGCACCGGATCAACATAGACTAGGTTCTATGTAATTTTTGTTTTTGCGCAAGGTATTTCTTTTGTGCGCATTTTGTTTTTCTTATTCAAACTTGTAATCTGCAACTCTTCACATTTCAAGTTTTAATGAGAAAAATCGCATCATTAGTTTCCAAAACCTTGTTCATTTCAAACTCTTCGTTTGTGGAACAATGATTGCATTATTTCACCTCACGCGCATAATCTTAACTGCTCATATTTTCTACGCATGAAGGTTAAACATTCAGTTTAAACGCATACTCAAACTAAAACTCATATTATTTGTATGCGCTGAATGATATTTCTGTCTTTCCCTCTTTGTAAGTTAATCTTTTGGATAGACTAGAAATCTATAGCATCGGCTAGTGTGTGCATTGACTTGAGGCATGAGTTACCATTTTTCATCTTTATGGACATGTTATTATCAAGTACAATGAATTGCCTTTGTTATAGTAGGTAATGGCATCAATCATTTAGGGGGAGATTGTTGGGTATGCTTATTTATTAACCCTCCTACTTATTAGAATTGATTGATACCATCACCTATGAATATTTTATGGACTTTAGAACCCTATGTAAGAATTTTTATGACTTCAATTTTTAGCTTAGTCCATTTTATTCGATAGGCTTAGAATATAGGACTCGCAGCGAAAAGGAATGAAGATCTAAGCAAGTCTGTGGTCTCTGCGCAGGACTACTCTGCGCAGTACACCATTGCGCAGGTCTCTCCTGTGCAGCATTCTATCTTGCTCAGTTTTCGATGCATTCAGATCACCTAACTTGGAAGACGCTTTGAAGATATACGCTTATTAAAAGTGCTGAGGTGTGCAGAAACGACGAAGCAAGCACACTCAGCAGATCCAACGGAGGAGATGTGTTCAAGAGAAATATTTCAAACAAAGACAGCTGTCAACCTTCTAGAAGAAGCTTTTGAAATTAGTTTTCATGCTCAGTCTCCAACGGCTCTATATCACCTGCGCACCTATCATATTATGCCAGGTCATCAACCTTGATCAGAGCCCCAACGGGTAATAATGACATCTGCTCACCAATCATATTGTGCCAGCTCATCGTCTTTGCTCAGAGCTCTAACGACTAGTTTTAAGCTCTCTGCTATAAATAGCCTGCTCATCTTCATTTCCAAGTTGCTAGAGTTTGTGCTTACTAATATCTTTGAAGTTCTGAAGATTTCTGCTTATATTCCCAGATTCAAGATCAACCTTCAAACCTTCATACCTTCAAACTCCTGCCCAGATCCTAAAGCCTTGTATCACCAGAATTCTTCGTGCTCTTCATCTCATAGATTCATAGAGCCCAGAATTTCTGTCACACACACACCTCTTGAAGCTTCGATCATTTAGATCCTACTTCTTGAGATACACCGGTTTAGTCTAGGATTTGTTCTTCATAGAATAGATTTTGATTTGAGTTTTGATTCATTGTAATCTTGTAAAAGCTCCTCACATCAATATAAATCTCTCCATTAGAAAATCCAAGACTAACCATCTTGGTAGAGGACGTAGATCTTTCATCGATCGAACCTCTCCAAATAGCTTGTTCTTTATTCTCGCTATTTATTTCCTGCTTAATCATTTCTGAATTACTGCTTTGTTTGATCTTATCAGATTGCTATTATTGCTGATGTGTTTGTTATTGCTTATTGCCTTAGAATCCTTTTTATCCAACACTTTAAGCCAAAACTTAGTGCGTGCGTTTTTATCTCTGCGCAGACTTTTCCTGCGCAGTAGCTGCTTAAACTTCCGCTGTGCATTTCACACTCTCACTGCATGCTATACTTAGCTTATTTGAGAACTGTGCGCATAAGCCATTGATTTGCAAAAGGGTTTGAAAAGAAGTAATTCACGTCACCTCCCAATGGTAACCCTAGCAAAGTCATGTGCAACATTTGAAGCTTCCTCTATCAGTTTGTCACCGAAGATCTCAAGGGGCTTCACAATCTACAATCTTTTGGGCTACGACATTACAGTAATCCGAGAAAAGGGCAATATTGGGCTTCGCAATTGACAATATTTTTTGGGGGATGATACTCGAGCAATGCAATTTGGGAGTAGTCTAATGGCTTCATGTAAGTGATCAAGCCTCAAGGGTCCCTCAGTACTTCACGTCAAAGGTCTTTTGGTTTGAAAGGAGGACTCCGAAGTTATGAATGAATTTGAAGGTTCTTGTTAGAACTTACAACGAGATTATAAAGGAAGTCTTAGAGAAAAGGAAAAAGATTCAATATGCCAAACTCTATCAAAACAGGGTTATAGCGGTAAATGCTTCGGCCATTCCCAATGTTTCTGCAATTTAGCACCCCTTCTCCAAGATCAAGCAAAAAGTGCGGCTTTTGAGCTTCAAGCACTAGTTGCATCCGAAGGTCCGTCTTTAGTTCAACTCAAGAAAACTCAAGCAAGCATACCCATTTGGGGACCTTATCACACCAAGACCTTATCATCCACGACCTTGATAACACCACAAGACATTACTGCATTTGGGTACCGACCACAACGAGGCCATTCATCTCCCTAGAAAGAGTAAGAAGGAGATCTCTATAAATAATTCTACCCGATGATACATCCGCTCTCAATGTCGAGCTGATTCCAAGATAATTTGGGGCTTTACATCGAAAGGTCTTCACATTCCACCGTCTTGAAGCTCGCAAATAACAAGTACATGACATTTGGGGCTTGGCAATCTCTCGAGGCTTGGTATCAAGAATCTTCTGTTGGGGCTTGCTCACAAAAGGCAATTTATTCGAGTGGGCCAAGAGATGATTTATCTTGGGAGCTACACAAGTCACTCAAAGTTTGGCATCAAAGGCGTTATAGGGGATTTACAATCAACAACCCCTTATCTCGGCATCAAAAGCCTTTGAAGCCCCATAATCGAAAAAATCTCTTAGGGCTAGACATCAATCTTCGTTGGGCACAACAGTGACGACAGAATTCAAGCGAGGCAATCCGGACTTCGATCGAACATGACTTGATCTTGTTTTGGCTTTACAAACACACAATGCTTAAATGGTTCACCCACGAACTAAAAAAAAAAGATTTTTCTTTTTATTTTTCTTACTTGTGTAAGAAGTATGTGCTCATTTTGCTTTGCTCCTAGCTTCTTCCCTAGCGTTCTCCTTCATCCTTGAAATACGCTGGTCTGATTCTCTTTAAGGGATACGTAGGCAGCCTTTTGGCACGACCAACCCATCATCCAGAGTGTCATCTCACCGACACTCCATCAAAGTACAAGCGACTCATCTTCATCAAAAGTGTTTACATCCTTCATCAAAGCCACGACTTCAGAAATCCATCCCAAATCAAGCGGCCATGGTAAGTGAAGGTATGAACATCATCCATCAGAGCTCCTTTTAAATCACATCGCACACAAAAGGCAATTTCTCCATCTTTGCAAAATCTATCTCTCAAGCAATCTCTGCTTTTCAAATCACATTTCACACCACAAGCATAATTTCACACTTCACACATCTCACACAAGCACATATATCTGTAAAGCATACGCATAATAGGTACAGGCACACAGCTCCATGGTGGGCTGATTTCTATCACCGTATCAGCAGGCAGACTTTCGAGTCCCTCCAAATCAGTAGGTAGACTTTCGAGTCCCTCTAAATCAGCAGGAAGACTTTCGAGTCCCTCCAAATTAGCAGGCAGACTTTCGAGTCCCTCCAAATCAGCAGGCAGACTTTCGAGTCCCTCCAAATCACCAGGCAGACTTTTGAGTCCCTCCAGTCCCTTATACGGACTTTAAATATTGGCCATGGTGGGCCGATTTCATACCACCACACCCCTTCTATCATAAAAATTCGCTTACACAGGAAGCGCACCTCTATCCCTCGTAATTTCAAATTCTTGTTTTCATTGAGTCTTTGCTTTTTTTCTTGTCGATGTCCTCGGCGGATGTTTTGTTCTTTCGCCGACGTATTTTTCTTTGCAATCCACGTCGCTGAGGGGCTCTGTAGACACTCCGCCTTGGACCTCTCATGTCCCGATTGCATACACATTCTCTGTCTTCCTCTTTTTCGTTAAGTTTTGTTAATTTTCGTTAACTTTCGTTACTTTCCGTTAAGTTCTTGACTTACTCCATTCGTCATGGACTTGACTAAGTGACAAAGTCAACCTTGAGTCTTTGTTTACTTTGTTTTTTTTTACTTTCGTGGTGTTCGTTATGTTTTTGACTGATTTCGTTAGTTTCGGGGCTTAACTGCATAACGGGACCAACTTTAGGCTAAAATATGGATTTTCTGAAGGTGGGACGTGCACGCCTTTGCCCTACTTTGTGGGAGGCGTGCGCTTCCCATAGGGGGGTGGTATGTGCACGCATCCCACCTCCAGAATCTCAGATTTTGCCAAATTTCCCTCCTTTTCTGATTTGTAACCTCCAAAACCATTATGCCTTGGCTTGATCCGAAGAGAGACCATCTTTGTGACCACAAACACTCTCCCTAAACCTATAAATACCTCTTCATTCCACCATGGAAGGGGAGAGGAAGGATTCTTGACTTAAAAACTCTCTTAAAACTAAAAGTTCATTTTCAAGAGTGGTTAGTATAGACAAATTGGTTCTTCCCCATTCAAGTACAAGGTACAATGTTTATTCTCTTCTTCTAAACTCTTAATCTTATTTGATTTCTTCATCTTTTCATCCCTCCAAATGTGTATGCAATCTCCATAAAAGGAATACAACCAAAAGGCCACTTCACTATTGAAGTTTGGTTAAGGTTACATTCCAACATTCTAAACTCCATTTTAATTTACCATTCATTTCTTAGTGTAATTGTTTGATATGTAATCTTTAGCATAAAATCAATAAAACAAGTTTCTTTTTATTTCCCTTTTGTAATTCCCCTTTTCTCTCATTATAATCGTTAGCACTTTTCTCATATTAAAATAAGGACATTTAGCATTAGAACAACAACAGTAGCAAGACCCGCGTAAGCGGGGCGGAGTGGGTGTTTAAGTACTTCCCACTCCGTCACCTAACCTCCGAACCCTTCTCTTCCCGAATCTTTGGTTTCGTAATATAAAATAGGCTATTTCTTTAGGTTTTTCTTATGTTCCCTTAATAACATAGGTGGCGACTCTTCAATCTAAAACAAGTTAGACATCCTAGGATCCTTCCACCGCTCTAGCCAAGCCGTGGTTTCCCGGGGTATCTACAGTATCTCAATGATTTCTGCAGAAGAAAAGAACTCATCGACAAGCAGAGGGGAGTAGAAGGGATGGTCCATAGTGTATAATGGTGTGAGTCCAGCAATGTTGATGGTGTCAATGATATCAATACCCATTTGTTCTGAAGACAACTCAGCGAGATCAAAGGTCTCACCGGGCCTAAAATTAGCTAGATCCTGCACAGATAAACAAGTTGTTGATGTTAGGAGTGAACGAGGCGCATAGAAACATAACAATGAGCAAAGTAAATTGAGACGCATAGCAAGATTAGGTGCATAACAGTTGTAATCACCAGGGGCGCATACAACAATGAGGTGCATAATCTAAATAGGCGCATAGAATTTACAAGGCACATAACTATGATTCTATGAAAATACTAAGGAAAAATTAAGCATAAAAGAAATTGACTAAGTTTGAATTGAGGCGCATAAAATATTAGGATCATAATGGCATGAGGCGCATGAATGATAGAGGCGCATAACACTTGTAATTGTAAGAGGCACATACAAATGTTATGCGCATGAATCACTAAGGCGCAAAAAGACATTAGGCGCATAAGCATACTAGGCGCATAAATCTGTACTTAGGCGCATAACTTATGAGTAATTTGTACTTAGCATAAAAACGCACAAATATCACAAACAAGTACAAACCATTAACATGACAGGAATAAGGATCAAACATACAAATTTTCGAAAACAAGTTTTGAAAATCATAAAACCCAAGTCATGCAAGAAAAATGAAGAACACGAAGAACATGCCTTGAGTGCTCGAAGAACACCAAGAACACAAACTTCATGAAACTTCACCAAATCAAACAAATAATATGTCAAAATGACCCCATGAACACAAGGATTCAATATATCTAACCAAAACAAGAACAAATCAACAACGAACTCAGAAAATGGATATAAAGATCCGAAATTTTGAAAAGTTTAAAAACTAAGATTTTCAGATTCGCAAAGAATAACACATTGATCGTTAAAAAGTTAGGCTATAAAGATTCAAAATTGAAATACGAATACAACCCAACAAACGATTTAACAAACGGATATTCGAAACAAGAGGAATAAAAAAGGGAGATATTTTCGGTTTTGAAAAAGACGGACACACAGAAATTTTGAAAATGCAGAAATTTAAGAGATTAAAGTTAGAAATTCATACCATTTCATCTTGTGATGCTTTGGATGATCGTTTAGGACCCATATATATGCAAATATGTGAAGAAATGAAGAAGAAAAGGGGAAAATATGGAGTAGAGAGAGAGAGAGGGTCGGCGGAGGTTTCTGGAAAGGAAGAGAGTGAAAGATATTTTGGAGAGAAAGGGTAGAGGTCAGAGAGAGAGTGCAGAGATGTAGAGAGATTTTAAGCATAAATGGGGAAATGAAGGGGTTAGGTCAACTTATATATAGGGTTATGTTTTTGAGAGATGGGAAGTTGAAGAGATGGGCATTAATAGAGGTGTCATAGAAAAGTACGGCTAATAAATGATGAATGACACATAGGTACAATGATGTGACACCTAGTTGTAAGTACCCCAATCTGAAATTGACCAACTTTAGAGGAATTCTTGGTACCATTTAGGGATAAACCAATGGGCCAGGACCTCACTAGGATAAACCTGATATTCCAGGACTGAACTGGAATTAAACTTAGAAAAATCCAGAAGCTCGCCAAGTCGAGTCGTACAGATGGTTTGGGTGCATGAGGTCCCTAGCCGTACGGATATGTTGGGCACCCTCAGCCTCTATAATTTGAACCCCATGCTGATCATTCCAGGGGGGGAAACGTTTTGAGAGCTGTTACTCTGCCAGTTTGAGAGCAGAAAGTGAGTGATACACATATTTGAGTGAAAAGAGAGGAAGATAGGCATAACCATCATAGGTGAAGCCTCCTTCTCCCTATCTTCTTCTTCATCTCAAACTCTTTTATCTTTGTTCATATTACTTGTTTATCTTGTACTATTTCTCCTTGTTCTTGCAAAGTCTTGTCCATTTCAAGCACTTTAAATTTCTTGCAAGTCTTGTCCATTTTCAAGCACTATATCTATATATTATAGAAGTCTTGGCCTTCCAAGCTATATATATTATGATTATATATGTATATGATCCAAATCATGAGGTGATTCAAGGTCCCCTTCACACCTAGTGTGTGATTTATGGGATAAAACCTAGGATGATCATGATTTATTAAATTTCATGTTGATGTTGTTCTTGTTTGGCCATAAGAGTCATGATTGGGGGATAAAGTTTCAATCTTTATCATCCTAACCATGCTCTAGCCATAAATCACCAAGTATGAGACATAAAGATTTGATCTTTATGTTATATTTTTGTCCCAAAGGGTTTAATCTTGTATAATAAGTCCATTTTGGTGGTAAAGTTTCAATCTTTATCCACCAAAATGGTCATTTTGGTCTAAATGCCATGTTCATCACCTTTTCATAAATCTCTCCAATGATTGCCTTTGATCACACCTAAATTTTTGTTTTGGGGTTCCTTTGATGATCAAAGTGCACAGGAATGAACTTTTCAAAGTTTTGTTGTTAATCATAAACTGGAAATCAACATTCCAGTCCAGTTTCAGCAAAGATACTCTGTTTTGACTGAAACTGAACTGTTTTCTAATAAACTGTAAAAATGTCCTGGAGAGCCCTCCCCATCCGTACGGCTACTTTGGCCAGGGAGGGCATTTTCCAGTTTCTTCCTTTTCTGACCAGAAAGTTTGCAAAATAAACCTTTTCTATTAAATAATTAACTGGTTTTGCCAAAACAGTTAGTTTCTCCCATTTTGAAAACACACACACACACACACATGCACTTTCGTTAACTAACATTAGGGAGACTCGGTCCTATCCGAGGCGACTTGGGTGACGTGAAACTCTTCCCAAGGCATAACCTGGCCTCTAAACTAATAGAATCTCTAACCTTTTCTTTTGTTGGGTTAAATAATTAACAAAAGTGGCGACTCCGTTATGTTTTGTGAGATAAACGTGTTCGGCTTTTTCGCCCCAAAACTCGTCGCGATCCTCCGCGCGGGGGCGGGATCCTTACAGTGGCGACTCCGCTGGGGACTAAAGTGTCCACAAACTTCTTTTTAGAATTTTTTGGGGTGCTTTTGTGTGGGTCAAACTCCCGTTCCCCATTTCCGTTAACTTTTGTGTTTGTTTTTTGTGTGCTGTGTTTCTGTTTGAACTTTCTGGAGATGAAACTGTTCTGGATATGCAATAAACTGGGGCTTGATGATCAGAAGTTGAAAAACAGCAAAAAAATAATTGCCAGCATGATATAGCCGTACGGCTATGTTGGGCAGGGAACAGAATGTTCCAAAATTTAACAATATTGTGCAGGGCAGGAACATTCTATGTCCCTTTGGCTTCTGCTTGTCCAGGTTCCAAATTTACAGTTTTGTTTGAGCACATTACCTTATTCTTTTCTAGCCAAAACTTGGTTTTTGAAGCTTGGTCATGCACACACTTTTGGACATAAATTTGGGTTTTTAAAACCTCCTTGTGCATGACCCATTTTGTAAAATATGTTTGAATTCTTTGTTGTACACAACTTGTTTTGCAAATGATTTTCAAAAGAATTGTTCTTCTTGAAAAATGTTGATTTCAAAGGATTCTTTGGTTGTGCACAATTTATTGTACATACAAGTTTCGGCTTTGTTTGTTCATATGATTCTTGCTTGATTACTTGTGAAATAGCTCATTCATGCTTGCTCATTTTTGTTGATTATACATTACTCATGATGTTAAAACGAATTGAAAATTTCTATTTTAACTCAAAAGGGAACATAGAATGGCTTCACACTATGCGCACTTGACCTTGCACGTTCCAAATACCCTTTAAACCCGGGATGGATGCCACGATGCAGCTTCATTGGTGCTCTTGTGCCCTTCTAGCGCACACGGGTCCATTCCACCTCCCCTTCCGAGCCGAGTCAACCACACTCGTCCGTGACACACAAATACCGAGACCTTGGTTGGTTTTTTGTCTAGCTCACGTTACCACATCCTTAATACGTGTCTGAGATTAATTGTGGCCAAGTTAATGCCCGAGTCATGACTCTTTGTGAAAGCAAGTGTGACCATGGTCAACTTTGACCCGGTCCTTGACTTACGCGTCAATGTTGACCGTAATTAACCTAAGTCATATATTAAGGATAGGGTGACACCGTGTTGCCAAGCCCTAATGAATGGTCCATGATAATCATCCTTAAGCCCAAGGATAAGGTTCGAGAACCCTCACTAAAGATGAAGATATGACGGAAGTCCCTTAAGTCCCTAAGACGAATCTCGATCTCGACCGGGGCTTAATCATGATTGGGATGGCTCACGCATTGGGAATCTTGCGACGCACTAGACTCTAGATTCGTTAATTTCGGTCGGTGGAAGCCGCTTGCCCTATAGGACCCTCGCCCGGGACAGTCCATCCTTGGGAGTGTGCAAGGTAGGTGAAAAACGAGGGGTCTATAGGCGTAGTGATGGCCTCCACTGATCCAGGATGTAGAATAGTTGCGAAAAAGAAGAGAGATCTTTTCCAACCAGTTAGGAATAAATGTGTTTTAAGTAAACATGAACAACAAATGCTAAGCTTTTGAACTATGCACTAACGTTTGTTCGTGTGGCAAGATTACCTAATAACAATCGAAAGAATAAACAAAATTCCTTTTCTAAAAGATGAAAATTGTTGAATTCATCCAAAATGCATGGCTTGGGCTCCCCCCCCCCCACCCAAAAGGAGTCAAACTCATTTCTCTCAAAGAGTCAAAATCTCGTTTGTATCGAGTCTCTGTTTTACTCAAAGCATGGCTTTTCGAAAATCCTTCCACGGTGCTCTTACGGCTCGCCCGTCTTTCGTGTTATAGAAAACAATGTTAAGAAAAGCTCAAGCAAACGAGATAGACATCAGATTGGACGCACAGGTCCGATTGGAGGGTAGAGTAAAGCTCTTAGAAAGGACAGTCAGCACAATGAGAGAGCAAGTGCGGAGGGCCGAGGTTGATCGTAATGAGGCGATCAAAGTGGTCCAACAGCTCCGTGAGGAAATTAAGGAGCTCTTCCACAAGAGGGTCGAAGAATTGTGGGAGAAGAATGGAACAAAGCTCAGGAAGGACCTTGAGGAAAAATACGATGGCCGGTGCACACTTCTACATAGCCGAGCGGAGTTGTCAGATAAACTGGAAAGGCACAACTCGAGGAACACCCGAGAATGCCTGTATGAGATTATAAAATCTATTGAGGAGATTAAAAGGTCCTCGAAGAAGCTGTCTCCCTCACTAGGGACCACCCCCGGTTGCTCAGTCCAAGATGGGCAAGAGCCTCGAGATCAGCTTCAGCCCGTTACAGTATCCCATGGGAAGCCCGCGGCGGTTGTGGGAGGATTTCACCCCCAAGAGAAAGGAGCCCATTATCGTTGGTTCCATGAGTTATGAATGCCGAGGGAACAAATGTTGGAACACTTGCTCCGGATAGGAAAGATGGAACCGCTTGGTCGCCACGTGATATGGACCGAACCGCTCAGGGCGCACCATGATCCTAAGCAACACTGCAAGTACCACCAGGCCTCGGGTCACTCTACGAACGCCTGTCTCACCTTGAGAAATCATATCCAATCGCTCATCGACAAGGAAGTTATCACCAAGTAAGGCGATGAATGGGTGTGAGGTGAAGAAAAGGAAGAAGAAGAAAAGAATCCTAGGAGTGGCCTAATGTCAATAGGTTCTAGAGAGTCTTCAAAAGTCTGTAATGGATAAGATCCCTTGTATTTTTGCTTTTCCAAAACACCCTACAAGGCGGGAGTCTGTAAAAGGCCACGGAATTGGCAAGGGTCAAGTCAATGTAACCAACATGTCGAGTCTATGATTGTAAAAATCGAGTCTTATGAATGATATGAATCACTTTTACTTCTATTCTCTCTAGACATGAGGCATTATCTTGAAAACGCATTAACTCTCAGAACCGCTTTGATTAATGTTGTCAAATGATTGCTATATCCCCAAAATGATGAGTTGACTCCCAAACGTAATAGTCAACAACGACTCATTCAAGGATGAATGGACCCAAACGCAAAAGAGTACAAAATACAAACAATTAATCTTGATATGAATGAATGTTGTGATCAATTGGAATGAAGAAAACCATTAATGGCAAGTCTTCCCTCATACACTTCCCCGATACACAACCCAATACACCATTCTGATGAAACAAACTCCTGATGCACATCGAAGGTATCTCGAGACAGCGAAGAGGTGAGGACGTTGTTGCTCAACTGCCAAGATGCAACTGTGATTGCACGTGTGCAACCAAGCAAAGGGCTTCCCAGATCTTCGAAATCAAAGATACAAAAGAGCCAATGCCCAAGAAAGCAAGCTAGGGCCGATAATTACCTCCTCCCCTTTCAAAAAAAAAAAAGGAGGAAGGAAATGACAAGAGGAAATGCTTGCCTTAAGAGACCCATTCACACCAAAGAGGGTTCATCCCAAGAGGCCCATCTCAAAGAGATCACCGCAAAGCGGAAGCGAGCAACAATGTCCCCCGAGACGACATCAAAAGAAAGCCAACTTCAGCAAAAGACGGCCTCAAAGCCGAACTACGGTGACCTGAGCTCCTCACATTGAGGGGAACGTAGGCAACCTTCAGGTCCGGTCATAGCATGAAATGAATCCATCAAACCTCGGTCCTCCTAAAATGACCCGGTTCTCTTCCCTTGGTCCCTTCAATGACCAATTTCCCAGATAATGACCAACCTCTCCTAAACACACCTCGATCTTGCCATTGATCGAATCTGAATCTCAAATGATCACAACATTTGTGCATGTTAAGACTAATTGCTTGAATTTTGACCTAATGCTGGACACGGTTCATTTGAGCAATCATTTTGATGACGTTAACTAAGGTCGACTTCGAATGCCTTGACAAGTCTTCTTTTCCACATCTTAGGAAAGAGTCAAACACTTGAATTTCTGTCCATAGGCTTCCTTCCTTAGAAAAGGGACTCACTCTCGTAAATGCCTATGTGTGTCTATTCGTGTGAGCAAGCGGGATTTTCTCTTGTCCGTGTCAGAGTCAACTATTGCTCCTGTCCATGTCAGAAGTCGGCTAGGCCACTCCTATAAGGAGAAGAGGGTGGGAAATGTGAGAAAGGGAAAAGTAATATGGTTGGATGCTTGGGGAGAAGAAACCCGTGAGAAGAGCGAACCGCGTTCCGAACAGAGGAAGATGCGCACCCAAAAGGAAAGGGCGAAACCCAAGGAGTAGTTTCCGAGTAAAGGCAAAACACTGGGGCTGGCAGGCCATGACTGCGAAACCCAAAGAGTAGTTCCCGGCAAAGTTAAAGCACTGGGGCTGGCAAGCCATAATCGTGCGATGGAAGGGCCAACGAAGAGTCATGCTTTGGGTAAAACGGTCCGAGTCAAATAAGGTCTCCCGTCTATCAAAATTCCCTAAAAGTCCTCAGAAACCTTCGTCAAAAAGTCAACCATGCTTGTATGATCCATACGGCTGGTTTTTCCTGTAAAAAAAAAAAATCATATCAGCAGCCTGTATCAGCTGACTTCCCACGAGTGAAATTCATTTTTACTTGTCCGAAACATGTCAGACATGTGTCAACTTCGCATGATTGAGTCCAAACACATCTCAGGAATCCCCTACGGTCCAGAAATGACAACGAAGCCCTCTCGAGGCCCAAGCTATGCATAAATGGTGAATTTACATATAAAAGGACAATGTTTTAAATAACCAAAGATAACAAATTTTCATACATGGTTTCGAATAAGACAAACCAAAAGAAAAATTGTTCACATAGGTACATCCTAATCAGAATCTGGGTAAGGATCCTCTGGAGGCGAGTGAACCCTCTCCAAGGGGCGAGATGGGTACATGTTGGGGTCGAAGAAGAAGATGGACTCCGCCAAGCTCGAGCCTTCACCCGAAAAGGATTGGCCCGGGAAGAAGGAAGGAGGAACCTGGGATTGAGGACCGGGGTGTCTGATCAGCTGGGGCTCTACACGCTCCAAGGCCAAATGAGCAAAAGGATCCGGGGCGAGATCGTGAAATCCGGGGTCACGGAGCGAATCCCGAAAGGCCTCCAAATCAGCCCCACCTAAGGTATGGTGACGGACAAAGGATGGGGGAAGCTCTACGCTCGTGGCCCGTCGGAAAGACCTCTCCCCACCACTCACCGAATTTCTGCCCGGTGTGAATCGTGATTCAGTCCGAGGCCCCTTGGAGGAGCGCCCAACAAACCTCTTCAGCCACCTTTTGGCCTGTTTCATGAGGGAGGGTTTATCCAACAAAGCCCGCGCCGCAACCTGCATAGGGAAATTAAACGGTTCAGTGGAAGAGATATGGATATGGGATGAGTGAGTGTGAGAGAAAGGAATGAAAACATGCCACGCCCTCAGGAGCATCCTCAGGTGGGGCCCCCTCTCCAGCCATGGATGTGGCCACCATGTGGACCCGACCATCTGAATATATGAATGAGAAGTCCTGCCACATCGGAGGAGCCACCCCAGAAGCCACTACCTGCGGCAACCTCAGCTTCGGGCCACGAAGCGCCCATACGGCTCGTCGGTAATGAAATCAGTGGCGCTCGCTCCCATAAGATAGGGGTCATCCCTTCGGTCAATCATAAACATTGAGTCAGGAGGATAAACGGGAGCCCTCTGCATAAGCTCGAGCCCGTGCTACCAGAGCACTCTCTCCCCTAAATAGAAGGCCTCTCCTCGGAACCCCACCAGGAGCCTCCTCTCTCGTGTGACCCACAGGGCCTCAAATAGGTTAACGCCTAGCCCTTGCCCCTCATACCTCGACCAAGGAAAGAGGTTGAGTTCGGCCGGCATGGCGCCCCTCAGCACTGCCCGAACGTCGGCATGGCGAACGGAGACAAGCCCCTTGGACCCCCTCTTCTTTCGGGCCTCTCGAGCCCAACATGTAACGACACAAACTTTCATATAATAAATAAATTCCATAAACTATGGGAAATTCCAAACGTTAACATTATTCAAATCAAACGTTAACATTCAACGGCTAGTTTACTTAACCATAATTCAAAATAGTGCGGAAGCGTAACTAACATTTGAATTCTAACGGCTAGTACAACCCACTAGCTCAACATAAAACATAAGTGAAGTCTAAAATTCCTTGATTACCACGGACTGCCCTTCCTTGCAATCCACCTAGAGCCTTAGTCTTTACCTGGGAAAAAATAATATAAGAAGGGGTGAGCGAACAATGCTCAGTAAGTTCATACGGGATCTCTCCGGGTACTAAGGAGAGATGACCGAATGAACGGACTCAATTGATAATTTCAAAGATCGGATATCATTTAAAATACTAACTGCTTATAACGAATACAGTTAACTATTCAAAGATTTGTGGTCCTAATTCCATTCCGTCAATTCCAAGTTCCAAACACCTTTTCAGGGTGTCACACCTTTTCAGGGTGTTAAATGAATAAGAGACCTTACACCTTTTCAGGGTGCTCCCTTATTTAGAGTTATCATGATAATCTAGAGTTCCACAAAGTCTAAGTTACAAGTAGTTAACTAGACTTGTTTCCATTAGTCCGTTTCCTAGGACAGTTTCCACATTAGTCTTTTCAGGGACTAGTTAGTCCTTTCCAGGGACTATACAGCTACACCTGTTGCAATTAGATATAGCATACTTTCCACAATAGTGTTCCCTAAACGAGAGCACAAGCAATTTCAAATATTCTAAGATTCCCTACGACCAAAACATGTCATAGGTAAGATATACAAAAGACGTTCATTAACGTGGAGTTCAAGTGCTATGGACCATGTAGCATTCATGAAAGAATTATAGAGTTCCAATGAATAAAGAATTCAAGATACTTAGGAACGTAATCCCTTACCTTGCTAGCGTTGACTTCTAGCGGGTCCTTGCGTAGAATCTACAATCACGCAAAGATACTACTTTTAGGGCAAGAGCAATATTTAACCCCGTCCCCAATTCCATTTTCTATCTTAACCTTATGAGTTTATTTCTTAAAATCCTTTTTAAGGTCTTTCTTTAGTTTAGGGTTTACATTACCCTTTTTAGTTTACCAAAACACCCCTAGGGTTTTATTGTTTCTATTCCCAATTAATATGTTTTAGGGTTCCATTAGACTCACCCAATTACTATTCACAGTTACTATTCCAGTTACTATTCCCGTACTATTCCAGTTACTATTCCCGTTACTATTCCAGTTACTATTCCAGGTTACTATTCACAGTTACTATTCCAGTTACTATTCCAGCTACTATTCCCGTTACTATTCCAGATTACTATTCACAGCATCTATAAACTCAGATTACTATTCACAGCGTACATTTACTATTCACAGCAAAATTTTACTATTCCAGATTGTGTTACTAATCATCCCAGATTATTGTTCAATGCAGAATACTTAAACACGGATCACTAATCATCGCAGCACATACTATCAGCACACACACAACACATATATACACTGTTTTTCTTTTAAACACACACACGCACACTTACACACAGGACACACACACACGCACACACTTACAGCACACACACACGCATAGAACACACACACTGGACACGCACACGTTCACACACACATCCATTCACACGCATACTCACACACACACCCATCGTCTTCCTCATCAAACCAACTCTTTATAAACCCTAGTTTCATCATTAGGGTTAGGGTTCTCTAAATCCATATTTAAAATCACTAGGTGACTAAACGGAGAACATATTAAAGCTTAGAGGGTAGGTTTTACCTTGGTTGATCCCTCTTCACTTTCTCTTCTTCCTTCTCTTTCTTCTTCCTTCTCTTTCTTCTTCTATGCGTCTCCCTCTCTCTGGCCGCTCTCTCTGCGCAGCCTCTCTCTCCCCGTTCTTTCTCTTTTCCTTTTGATAATTAATAGAGAGGCTAGGGTTTTAGGAGAGTATATATACTATAGGGTTTTCAATTCCCTAATTAAAAAGGTTTCCTTTTTCTCTTAAACAATGACTCGGGCTTTTCTATTTTAACTTAGTCACTTAAGCCCAATACTTTCTTTATTCACTTGGCCCAATTAATAAATAAAAGAGTCCCAAATAAAAATAATGAGGGGAAAATTTCGGGTATTACATTCTTTCCTCCTTAAAAGAGTTTGGTCCACCAAACTAACATACCTTAATCAGAAAATAGCGCGGGGTATGCCTCTCGCATCTCGCTCTCGAGCTCCCACGTAGCTCCTCTTTCTGTATGGTTGCTCCACTGCACCTTCGCATAAGGAATCACCCTTTTCCTCAAGGTTTGATCCTTCCGATCTACGATCTTTACGGGTTCCTCATCGTAACTCAAATCAGCACGATCTCTTAGTTGTTTATACTCGATCACATGACTCGGATCAGAGATGTACTTCCTTAGCATCGACACATGAAATTACGTTGTGTACTCCAGCTAGCACAGGCGGTAAAGCTAACTTGTAAGCTACCATCCCAACTTGTTCCAAAATCTCGAATGGTCCCACATATCTCGGCTTAACTTCCCTCGGATACCGAACCTCATAACTCTCAGATTTGGCGAAATTTTCAAGAATACATGGTCGCCTAATTGAAATTCTAAATTGCGTCTTCGGCGATCGGCATACGACTTCTGTCTACTCTGAGCGGTTAATGACCACTTTCGAATCTGTCGTACCGTATCAGCGGTCACTTGGACAAGTTCTGGTCCAGTTAACTTTCTCTCACCAACTTCGTCCCAGTAAGTAGGTGATCTACACTTCCTTCCATACAATGCCTCATACGGTGCCATTCTGATACTAGCATGATAACTATCGTTATACAAAAATTCTACTAGCATCAAATGTTCGTCCCATGTCCCTTGCTAGTCCAACGACGTAGCTCTCAACATATCTTCTAGAGTCTGAATAGTCCTTTCCGACTGTCCATTCCGTCTGTGGTGAAAAGCGGTACTCATTGCCAACTCCGTACCCAATGCTTGTTGTAGACTCTTCCAGAATTTCGATGTAAACCTTGCATCTCGATCAGACACTATCGGAACAGTATCCCATGCAGTCTCACAATTTCATCAATACATAACTTGGCTAATTTCCCTGACGAATCATTCACATTAATCGCTAGAAAGTGAGCCGACTTCGTAGGCCTATCCACAATAACCCAAATTGCATTATAGCCCTTCAATGTCCTTGGTAATCCTACACCAGTCCATAGCTATATGCTCCCACTTCCACTCTGGATTAGGTAATGACTGTAGTAATACTGCCGGTCTCTGGTGCTCACTTTTCACTTGTTGACATACTAAGCACTTTGATACAAACTCGGCTATATCTCTTTTCATAGTGTCCCACCAGATCGACTCTCTTAAGTTTCTATACACCTTTGTACTTCCAGGATGTACGGAGAATCTCGAACAATGATCTCCCTTAAGATCTCCCTTAAGATCTCCCTCTTGATATCTTCATTGTCTGGCACACATATTTTAGATTGGTACCTCAAGATTCCATCTTCCCCCACACGAAAGTCTTTTGCCTTCCCTTTAGCAACTCTCATGCAATTTCATTAGTTTAGGGTTTACATTACCCTTTTTAGTTTACCAAACACACCTAGGGTTTTATTGTTTCTATTCCCAATTAATATGTTTTAGGGTTTCCATTAGACTCACCCAATTACTATTCACAGTTACTATTCACGTTACTATTCCAGTTACTATTCCCATTACTATTCCAGTTACTATTCCCGTTACTATTCAGGGTTACTATTCACAGTTACTATTCCAGTTACTATTCCCGTACTATTCCAGATTACTATTCACAGCATCTATAAACTCAAATTACTATTCACAGCGTACATTTACTATTCACAGTGAAATTTTACTATTC
This sequence comes from Campanula takesimana, assembly GCA_026119855.1. NCBI lineage: Eukaryota > Viridiplantae > Streptophyta > Magnoliopsida > Asterales > Campanulaceae > Campanula > Campanula takesimana. The sequence continues at coordinate 399,060 of JAOWBW010000205.1, read as the reverse complement.
CCAGATTGTGTTTACTAATCATCCCAGATTATTGTTCAATGCAGAATACTTAAACACGAATCACTAATCATCGCAGCACATACTATCAGCACACACACAACCATATATACACTGTTTTTCTTTTTAACACACACACGCACGCACTTACACACAGGACACACACACACACGCACACACTTACAGCACACACACACGCATAGAACACACACACTGGACATGCACACGTTCACCACACACATCCATTCACACGCATACTCACACACACACCCATCGTCTTCCTCATCAAAACAACTCTTTATAAACCCTAGTTTCATCATTAGGGTTAGGGTTCTCTAAATCCATATTTAAAATCACTAGGTGACTAAACGGAGAACATATTAAAGCTTAGAGGGTAGGTTTTACCTTGGTTGATCCCTCTTCACTTTCTCTTCTTCCTTATCTTTCTTCTTCCTTCTCTTCCTTCTTCTCTGCGGTCTCCCTCTCTCTGGCCGCTCTCTCTGTGCAGCCTCTCTCACCCCGTTCTTTCTCTTTTCCTTTGATAATTAATAGAGAGGCTAGGGTTTTGGGAGAGTATATATACTATAGGGTTTTCAATTCCCTAATTAAAAAGGATTCTTTTTTCTCTTAAACAATGACTCGGGCTTTTCTATTTTAACTTAGTCACTTAAGCCCAATACTTTCTTTAATTCACTTGGCCCAATTAATAAATAAAGAGTCCCAAAATAAAAATAATGAGGGGAAAATTTCGGGTATTACACAACAGACCATGGCCGGGATGTGTAATGGCGGGGTCACGGTCAGCTCCCACGGATACCACCGAAGATCTCGTAGTACCAAGCCTGAAAGGAAAATGGCAAGGGAAACATTAAGATGCCGAAAACTGGAAAAAAGAATGGGAATAGAAAACAGAATGAGGAAAAGAAAGAATCTACCTTTAGGGCAAACTGGAAGCAATCTAAGGACTTGCTTTCTTTCCGGCTAAACTTGTCAAGCTCCATATACAGCTCGGCCAATCCAGCCTCTCTCCAAGCAATACTCCGGACGGTCTCAGGAGTAGTCAATGACCCGAGGAGAGGGAACATGCAGGTAGTGTCGGCGTTGGCAAAGAGGGTGTTGCTGAGAAGGAGCCACACATAAGCTCGTCCGAGCTGCTCCGCGGTCACCAAGCCCGCCAAATATTCTGGGATCCTGTCCCGAATGGTCTGCTCAACAGCCTGCACCGTGATCCCCAAGCCCTTGGTAGGGCCCGAGAAGCCAATAAGTGCCTGGATGTCCGGGGACGAGAGTCGATCGGTCCAGATAACAGGCCCGCCACTAAAGGAAAGCCTGGTGATGGTAGAAAAGTCGGCAGGGGTCACGGTCACCTCCCCCCATCTCAAATGGAAAGTGTGGGTGGTATCCCACCAATGCTCGCCCAAGGCAGTAATGAGCCCAAGACTCCTGTTAGTGCTCGCCAGCTGGCCCACAGCATGAATGAACGGCACTAGGCCGGTGCCCTCTACCCAATCTCTCGGACCAGGCTCGTCGCCGACAGCCACAGGCATAGCCTCCCACAGGGAACAGCACATGTCGGGAGATCCCCGAGATTTGGGATCACCGCCCTGCAGGTAAACACAGCAAAGGTATGAATAACACATATTTAAAATACCAATACATGTGATAAATGAATGTGATGAGTAAATCATGTGTATAGAATGTTTTCACCTTTTCAAACTGCGATAAGCGTTCGAGGATGTGTGTATAAAATGTTTTCTCCCTTTTCAAATTGCGATAAGCGTTTGAGGGCGTGTGTATAAAATGTTTTTTCCCCTTTTCAAATTGTGATAAGCGTTTGGGGGTGTGTTCGAAAAATGTGTTTTCTCCCTTTTCAAATTGCGATAAGCATTTGAGGGCGTGTGTATAAAATGTTTTCCTCCCCTTTTCAAATTGCGATAAGCGTTTGGGGGTGTGTTTAAAAAATTTGTTTTCTCCCTTTTCAAATTGCGATAAGCATTTGAGGGTGTGTGTATAAAATGTTTTCTCCCTTTTTAAATTGCGATAAGCGTTTGGGGGGGTGTTTATATAGGGAATGTGCAAAGTTCTGTTTAGAAAGGTGTTATCTGTCCCAAAAAAAAAAAAAAAAAACCCGTCCCCATTCCAAGACTTAGTGTCCCGAACCTTCATTAAAATGCGACAACTGGTCCCAGGAAATACTAGCACACACTTGAATGTGTCAAAATTACTAGTCGAGCCTTAGGTACAAGTAGTTTATACACAACGCACTTCGATTTTGGGAAATATAGATAGGCATGTCCAAAATGACGCAATGGGCACGTGCTCACGTCCCTAGTGATCTCAACGACACAAAAATGAGGCTAATTTCATGAAATTGTGTCAAGAAATGCAAAGATCTCGAATAGCATGAACGTAGGCCCTAAGACTAGGGAATGCACAAATGCTCAAATTGGACATGAATCGAGTAGGAAAGGATGATTACCGCTCATTCGTGACATAGATGGACGTCGGGAGACTTGTAGAAACCCGCTCCCACATCATTTAAGGCAATATGGTAGCCCCGAAAATTCCAGACCATGTCAAGCCTTCTATCCGCTCCCCTTGGGTAACCTCTTCTTGCCCGAGCATCCATGAGCAAACCTAGAACGAATTAGGTAGAAATTTCGGGAAAAGGGTGAAGTTATGCTCTCGAAAATCGCCTCTCCTTCTCTGATTTTCGGCCTGAGTTTTGAATGTGCAGCAACCATCTGTATGGCTGCTTTTTTGAAAAAGAAGGAGACGCCTCCTTAAGACGTACGGCTGGTTTGGGCGAGAGGAAATCTCAGCCCACAATTTACACTTTGGCCCCTGGCGCCTTGAACATTGGTTTCCCCCAGGTTTCTGAAATATAACTTAGGCCCCCTCCCTTTGGAAAACGTCTAAATGCTCTTACAGCTTGAATTGAACCTAGAAAAATTAGGTTCCCAATGAAAATGAAATAGGGCAGTCCTAGATGGACGTAAGACCAGCTCTTTGATTTAACCCGGCCGTACTTCGTAAGCTCAGGTTGAAAATGTAATTTGACCCGGCCGTACTTCGTAAGCCCAGGTTAAGAATGTAATTTGACTCGGCCGTACTTCGTTAGCCCAGGTTGAAAATGTGATTTAGCCCGGCTGTACTTCGTAAGCCCAGGTTGAGAATGTGATTTGACCCGGCCGTACTTCGTAAGCCCAGGTTGAGAATGTGATTTGACCCGGCCGTACTTCGTAAGCCCAGGTTGAGAATGTGATTTGACCCGGCCGTACTTCGTAAGCCCAGGTTGAGAATGTGATTTGACCCGGCCGTACTTCGTAAGCCGAGGTTGAGACTGTGATTTTACCCGGCCGTACTTCGTAAGCCCAGGTTAAGAATGTAATTTGACCCGGTCGTACTTCGAAAGCCCAGGTTGAAAATGTGATTTAGCCCGGCCGTACTTCGTAAGCCCAGGTAAGAATGTGATTTGACCCGGCCGTACTTCGTAAGCCAGGTTGAAAATGTGATTTAGCCCGGCCGTACTTCGTAAGCCCAGGTTAAGAATGTGATTTGACCCGGCCGTACTTCGTAAGCCCAGGTTAAGAGTTTGAAATTTAACCCGGCCGCGCTTCGTAAGTCCAGGTTAAGAGTTTGAATTTGGAAAGTTAACGTGGCCGTTCTTCGTAAGTCCAGTTAAAAATATGAAAAATTGTCCTTTGGTCGTCTGGCGCGACGTAAGACATTAGGTTTTGTGAGATTGCGTCCTTTGGCACTCCGGTGTGACGTAATGCCATTAGGTTTTGTGAGAATGTCTTTTGGCCGTCCGGCGTGACGTAAGACCATTAGGTTCTGCGAGATTCGTCCTTTGGCAGTCCGGAATGATATAAGTCCATTAGGCTCCGTGAGATTCGTCCTTGGTCGTCCGGAGTGACGTAAGACCATTGGATTTTGTTGACCCGTCCGTACTTCGTAAGTCCAGGTAGAAAGTGAAATCGTGAAAGTCCCGGTCGTACCTCGTAAGTCCAGGATGAAAGTTAAGATGTTATCGCCTCGGCGGTCCTTGGTAGGGCGTAAGACCAGTATAGTCATGATTAGGTTAGGAAAACCTTTGTCCCCGAGAGTGGCCAGGTTATAGAAAACCTATCTATGTGTCCCGGCGGTCCTTAGTCGGATGTAAGACCAGTTATCCTCGAGTCGACCCTCTCCGATAGAGCCAAGTCGATCGAATCTAGCCTCTGAGCCACGCCCATTATTTGAGCCTCTGAGCCATGCCAACCCCCTTAGTCAACCCTCTCCGAATAGAACCAAGTTGACCAAGTTCGGCCTTTGAGCCATGCCTGTTTAGGAAGGGATGAATGAATATCCACATAAGGCCCATAGGTTTGAGTAGCCTTAAAATCTCTCACCCAAACTACGTTAGGCTTGATTCCCTCGAATAGGGATACGTAGTAATCCTATACCTCTAGGTCCAGCCATAGAACAAATCGGCCAAGCCGTCCTCCCATCGGATGGGGATGCTTATAGGTTTGAGTAGCCTTAGAATCTCTCACCCAAATCGGCTATGCCGTCCTCCCATCAAAATAGGATGCTTATAGGTTTGATTAGCCTTGAAATCTCTCACCCAAATCGGTCAAGCCGTCCTCCCATCAGATTGGGATGCTTGTTTTGTCGACAACCTCGCTTTCTTCAAAAGCGATGTTGCCGAGGGGCTCTGTAAGTACCTGTAAGTACCCCAATCTGAAACCGACCTATCTTAGAGGTAGCCTTAGCACCGTTTCAGGGATAAGCTAATAGGCCAGGACCTCCCTAGGATAAGCTATAAATTCCAGGACTACTCTGGTATAAAATTGGAAAAATCCAGAAGCTCGCCAGGCTGAGCCGTACGGATGCTTTGGGTACTAGAGGGGCCTAGCCGTACGGCTGGTTTGGGCACCCTCAGTCCCTATAAATAGAACCCCTTGCTGATCATTTCAGGGGGGAGAAACATTAGAACTAAGGTTACTCTGTCGAATTCACCTCAGAATAGTGTGAGTAAGAGTGAACAAAGAGTGAAAGAGAGAAAGGAAGATTGGCCTAAACCAAGATAGGTAAAGCCACCTTCTCCCCCTCCCTTCTGTTCATCTAAGAACTCTATTTATCTTTGATCTTGTCATTTATTGTTGATCTTTACATTCTTGCAAGTCTTGTCCATTCAAGCAATATATATATATGTATATATATATATATATCTATTACTATTTAAATTTCCTAGTCCAAGCCATGAGATGATCAAAGGTTCCCTCCATACTTTGTGTGGAAGAGGTTCAAACCTAGTTTGATCATGGCTTGTTGATTGTTCATTTACATTCTTGTCATGGATGATGCTCTTGTTGTTCATTTTGCTCATTTTAAGCTATGATGATCATGTTGAGGATAAAGTCTCAATCTTTATCCTCATCACCTTGATCTAGCCCAAAATTCCCAAGTTTGGGTAATAAAGATCCAATCTTTATGGTTTGTTCTTGTCCCTAAAGGATTAATCTTGCCTAGAAGAGCCATTTTGATGGTAAAGTTTCAATCTTTACTCATCAAATGGTCACTATGGCTCAAAAGGGCATATTGGCCACCTTTTTCATTTTTCTCCCATGATTGCCTTTAATCATGCCCAAACTCTTGTTTTGGGAGGTTCTTTGATGATCAAATGGCATAGGAATGAGTTGTTAATGTTGTTTTGTGTTGGAATAACAAACTGGAATCAGAACAGTTTGGTCCAGTTCAAGCAGAATGCTCTGTTTCTGCCTGGAACTGGACTGTTGCTTGAACAAACTGTAAAATCCCAGGAGTGGTCTCCCCATCCGTACGGCTACTTTGGCCGTATGGGGAGATTGACCATTTTGCCCTTCTGTCTTCTGTTTTCTTGTCAAACAAACCCTTTTTCAGTTGAAAAGATAAATAAAAAGTTTAAAACAAAGATTTTCCATTAAAACACACACACACACACATGCACATTTGTTAACTAACAAGGGAGACTCGTCTTTGTCCGAGGCAACTTGGGAGGGACGTAAAAACTCTTCCCAAGTTTTAACCTGATCTCCGAACCTTTGAACTCAAACCTTTGTCATTTTGTTGGGTTTAAAATTAACAAAATGTGGCGACTCCGTTAAATTGGTCCGGTTCCCGCGTTTGGTATTTCGCCCTTGAAACGTGCTCGTGTTTTTTGGGGCGGGATCCTTACAGTGGCGACTCCGCTGGGGATTAGAGTGCTTTCGGACTTCTTTCTAGAAGATTCGGGGGCATTCTTGTGTGGGTCAAACTCCCGTTCCCGTTAGTTGACTTCTTGCATATTTGTGTGTGTTTGATGTTTCTGTTTGAACTGTTTTGAGTACATACGTTCTGGAAATACAATAAACTGGGGCTTGATGATCAGAAGTTGGAGAAACTGAGAAAAATCTTCACCCTCTTGCTTTAGCCGTACGGCTACTTTGGGTAGGGGCCAGAATGTTGCCAATTAACAGTTTGGTGCAGGGCTGCAACATTCTGGGTGCCCCTCTGCTTCTACTTGTCCAGGTTCCAAATTTACAGTCTTACTTGTGCACATTACCTTCATTCTTTTGGCCAAAACTTGGTTTTGAAAGGTAATAAAACTTGGTTATGCATGATCTTTTGTCAATAAAATGGTTTCCAAAACCTCATCGTGCATAATCCTTTTTGTAAGAGTTTTTCATAAGTCTTCTTGTTGTGCACAAATTGCTTTGTACAAAAGGGTTTCAATGTAAAATATTTCTTTTGCAAAAGTTTGATTCAAAATTATTTGTTGTGCACAACTTGGTACATGTACAAGTTTTGGTCTTTGTTTGCTTATATTCCTTGATTTGTTGTGTATAAATTGATCAATCCATGCTTGTTCATACTTGTTCATATCTTGCTTATGCCATGCTCATGCTATCGAAAACGGATTGAAAATCTCTCTTTTTACTAAAAAAGGAACATAGAATGACTTCACACTACGCACACCTGACCGTGCACGTTCCAAATACCCTTTAAACCCGGGGTGGATGCCACGATGCAGCTCGTTGGGCGCTTTTGTTCCCTTCGATGCGCGCACGGGTCCATCCCACCTTCCCTTCCGAACCGAGTCAATCACACTTGTCCGTGACACACAAATACCGTGACTATGGTTGGTTTTTGGTCTAGTTCACGTTATCACATCCTTGATACGTGCTCAAAGATAATTATGGCCAAATTAATGCCCGAGTTGTGACTCCTTGATGTAATGCAAGTGTGGCCTAACCAGCCTTCAACTCGTGTGTTAGTGACGACCGCAATTAGCAAGGGCCATGTACTAAGGATAGGGTGACACCGTGTCGTCGAGCCCTAATGTACGAGTTATTTTGATCATCCTTAAGCCCATGGTCAAGAATCGAGACGCCTCATTAAAAAATGAGGTCATGTCGGAATGTCGGTGCAGCCTTCGGTGTAGCCTTCGGAGAAAAGTCTCGATCCCGACTGGGCCTTAACCATGATTAGGATGACCCGCGTATTGGGAACTTTACGATGCACTAGACCCTAGGTTCATTTCTTTTGATCGGTGGAAGCCGCGTGCCCTATAGGACCCTCGCCCGGGATAGTCCGTCCTTGGGAGCGTGCAATACAGGTGAAAAACGAGGGGTCTATAGGCGTAGTGATGGCCTCCACTGATCCAGGGTTATAGAATAGTTGCGAAAAAGAAGAGCTGTCTTTTCCAACCAGTTAGGAATAAATATGTTTTAAGTAAACGTGAACATAATTAATCAATAATAATAAACCTTCATGTTGCATGAGCCTAAAGCCTGTTTGCCCCAAACACCGACCCGAGTCCATACCTGAGTCTGAAATGAACCTCCTTCTCCGCAGCGCATAAAAAGTGGGTCAGAGTTCTGGGTCATCGCCTGATTAGTGCCGAGTCGGACAGTTCATCGACAGCTTCATTGAGGTTTTTCCAAATGACTAGCCCGGTAGGAAGTAGTAGTGGGGGTGACAATGCCACAGATCCGAACGGTCTTAGCAGGGAAGAGTTGGTACAGGCTTTAGAGGCCGCCAGGGCCCGGGAAGAGAATGACAGAAAACGCCTCGAGGATATGCAGAATAGGGTCACGGAGATCATGAGACAGAAAGGGGTAGCCATTGTGTTTGAAAATGACGGAGGCTTTGTGGAAATCACTGATAAAGAAGGAATTGAGAATGTGCCGCCTCAAGGGTACAGTCGGGTCTCGCCCCCTGTAGATACCCCGGGGAACCACGGCTTGGCTAGAGCGGTGAATTATCCTAGGATGTCTAACTTGTTTTAGATTGTTTAGAGTCGCCACCTATGGTTTTAAAGGAACATAAGAAAAACCTAGAAATAGCCTAATTTATGTACAAAACCAGAGATTCGGGAGAGAAGGGTTCGGGGGTTAGGTGACGGAGTGGGAAGTACTTAAACACCCACTCCGCCCCGCTTACGCGGGTCTTGCTACTATTGGTGTTCTAATATTTACATGTCCTTCAATTTATTAACAATGCTAACAATTATAATGTAAAGAAAAAGGGGAAAAGAATGATTTTATTAATTTAATGCTAAATAGTTACATGTTGGACTAGTGCTAAATGATTACATTAAGAAATGAAATATAAATTAAATGAAGTTTGGAATGTTGGGATGTAACCTTGGCCAAACTTCAATAGTAAAGTGGCCTTTTGGTTGTATCCCTTTTTATGGAGATTGCATACTCACTTAGAAGAGATGAGAAGATGAAGAAAGGAGATAAGACTTAGAATTTAGAAGAAGAGAATAAACCTTGTACCTTATGCTTGAATGGAGAAGAACCAAATCTTTGTGTTGACCACTTCTTGAAAAATAGACTTTTGTGTGTTTTGAAGTATTTTTGTGTTAAGAAATCATCCCCTCTTTCATGATGGAATGAAGAGGTTTATATAGGTGTTGGAGAAGTGTTTGTGGTCACAAGATGGCCATTCCCCGGATCAAGCCAAGGCATAATGGTCTTGGGGGTTACAAATCAGAAAAGGAGGGAAATTTGGCAAAATCTGAGATTCTGGAAGCGGGAAGCGCGCGCTTCCCACCCCCCAATGGGAGGAGCACGCCTCCCACAAAGGAGGGCAAAGGCGTGCGCATCCCAGCTTCAGGAAATTCATATTTCAGCCCAAAAGTTAACCCCGTTATGCAGTTAAGCCCCAAAACTAACAGAATTAGTCCAAAAACTTAACGAACATCACGAAAGTCAACGAAAATAAATGAAACAAAGACTCAAGGTTGACTTTGTCACTTGGTCAAATCCAAGACTAACGGAGTAAGTCAAGAACTCAACGGAAAGTAACAAAACATAACAGAAGAGAGGAAGATAGAGAATGTGTATGCAATCGGGACATGAGAGGTCCAAGGCGGGGTGTCTACAGAGCCCCTCGGTGACGTGGATTGCGAAGCAAAACGTGTCGACGAAAGAAAGACAACCGCCGAGGACATCGACAAGAGAAAACAAAGACTCGATAAAGCAGGAATTTGAAATTACAAAGGATAGAAATGCGCTCCCTGTGTGAGCGACTTTTGCTGATAGAAGAGGTATGGTGATTTGAGTGGTCCACCATGGACCAAAATTGGTGCTCTGTGCGGCACCTGGTGCTCTGGGCGGCACCTGTTGATTCTGGTACTCTGTGCGGTACCTGGTGCTCTGTGCGGCACCTGTTGATTCTGGTACTCTGTACGGTACCTGGTACTCTGTGCGGCACCTGTTGATTTTGGTACTCTGTGCGGTACCTGGTGCTCTGTGCGGCACCTGTTGATTCTGGTACTCTGTGCGGTACCTGGTGCTCTGTACGGCACCTGGTGCTCTGTGCGGCACCTGTTACGTGTATGCTTTGCAGATATATGTGCTTGTGCAAGAAGATGCATGAAGAGAGAAATTGTGCTCGTGGTGTGATGAGATTTTGGAACACCCTTGCAATGAGAGAGAAGTAAGAATGTAAAGAGTGATCTTGTGTGCGGTGTGATTTTGAGGAAAGCGTCGGATGTATTCATACCTTCACTTACCATTGCCGCTTGAGTGGAGATGGATTCTTGATGTCCACGGAGGATGCTTCGATGGGGAATGTCCATTCTTTAGATGTTGATGAGAGAATGCCCTTGATGTTGGGTTGGCGAGGTGGTACTCTGAATGATGGGTTGGTCGTGCCAAAAGGCTGCCTACGTATCCTTTGAAGAGAATCAGACCAGCGTAGTTCAAGGATGATGGAGAACGCTGGAGGAGAGGCTAGGAGCAAAGCAAAGTAAAGCACATAATTTTGCACATAGAAGGAGAAAAAGAAAAAAAAATCTTTTTTTTTTTTTTTTTTTTAAAGATTAGAAAGGAAAGAATATGCACACATGTGAGGAAAAGAGATTTTTTTTTATTTTTTTTTTTTTTTTTTTAAGTTCGTGGGTGAACCATTTTAACCATTGTGTGTTTGTAAAGCCAACCCAAGATCAGTCATGCTCAGTCGAAGTCTGGATTGCCTCACTTGAATTCTGTTGTCGCTGGTGTGCCCAACGAAGATTGATGTTTAGCCCCAAGAGATTTGTCGGTTATGGGGCTTCAAAAAGGCTTTTGATACCGAGATGAGGGGTTGCTGATTGTAAAGCCCCTAGAATGCCTTTGATGCCAAATTTTGAGGGACTTGCATAGCTCCAAGATAAATCAGCTCTTGGCCCATTCGAGTAAATCGCCCTTTGTTGTTGTAATGAGCAAGCCCCAAGAGGAGATCGTTGATGCCAAGCTTCGAGAGATTGCAAAGCCCCAAGTGTCGTGGGCTTGTAGATGGCGGGATGTTAAGACCTTTCATTGTAAAGCCCCAAATTATCTCGTGGTTGGCTCGGCATTGAGAGCGGATGTACCGTTTGGTAGAATTCTTGATAGAGATCTCCTTCTTTCTCTTACTGGGGAGATGAATGGCCTCATTGTGGTCGATACCCAAATGGCTGAGGGCTTATGTCAAAGGACGCAGTAATGTCTTGCGGTGCCGTCGAGGTCGCGGATGATAAGGTCTTGGTGTGATAAAGTCCCAAATGAGTATGCTTGCTTGACTCTTCTTGAGTTGAACTAATGACGGATCTTCAGATGCAACTAGTGCTGTGGCCCAACTTTATCTGAGCTGCACCTTGTGCTTTTGATCTTGGAGAAGGGGGTGCTGAATTGCAGAAACATTGGGATTGGCCGTGGCATTTCCCGCTATAACCCTGTTTTGATTAGAGTTTAGCATATTGAATCTTTTTCCTTTTCTCTAAGACTTTCTTCATGATCTCTTTGAAAGTTCTAACAAAAATCATCAACTTCATTCATAACACCGGAGTCTTCATTTAAAACCAAGAGGCCTTTGAAGTGTTGAGAGACCCTTGAATCTTGATTGTTCTCATGGAGACATAAGACTACTCCACATTGCACTTGCTCGAGTATTGTTGCCCAAAAGACTGTCGGTCGTGAAGCCCTAATACTGCCCTTTGCTTGAATTAATGTAATGCCGTAGCCCAAAAGATTGTAGATTGCGAAGCCCGTTGAGACCTTCGGTGCCGAATTGAGGAAGCTTCCAATGTTGTACATGACTTGGCTGGGGATACTGCTGGGGAGTTAATTGCTCTTTGCCGAGGGAGCCTTTAAGACTTGACTGTAGCCCCTAGAGTGCCATCATTGATTGCGAGAAAGGTTCATCCTTTATTGGGGGAACGAGCATGGGCACACGTGACAAGAGGGCTTTTTGACATCCCTTTTGGGAGACTTTGAGGATAGTCTCACACATCTTTCTCGAACATAGCCTCTAGGGCGTATTGATTGTCAAGTGAAGCAAAAGAAGTCCTTGTCCTTGAGTCACATAGCCCCTAGGGCGTCACCATTTGTTGAGCAAAGCAAGAGTGACTCATCCTCGTGCGAGGGAACAAACATGAGAGGACATGGCAAGAGCTACTCCATTTCTCGGGAGCCTTTCGGCATACTTTAGAAACACATACTTGAAGAAGCTTTGAAAACTGAGACACATGTTTTTGCTATTTGTTGCCCAAGCCAATTGACTAGCTAGGGATTATTTGTGCAACCTCGTGCCCTTTTATGATGGGCTCGTTCTCGGATGGGTCTTGGCTACCACGGGCCTTCTTTTCATGAACCCAAAAATGCACACTGCTGGAGAATGATGCCAATAACCCAAAACAACCTTTGATGGTGCCATATCTTGTCGAGCCTTTTGCAATCCCAAAGTTGACTCGATGGGGAATTGACTTGCTGAGGAGATCCAATGTAGAGCTCGTGCAGTTGTCTTCTTTAGAGGCCGGAGATCTCCATTTCTCTTTCCCTTCTCTCTCTCACTCTCTCTCTTTTTTTTTATGACGCACCCTGTTTTTTGCCTAGACCGCCCTTTCGGGTTTTCAATCTAGCGGGCATCTCTTTTGCGTCTTCATCATTTTTTTTTTTTTTTTTTTTTTTTTTGACTCAATTGATGAGGAAGTGTGCATTGACTCTAGCTGAGGAGATAAGACATGTGATTTTGCGGTGGAGACCTCTTGTCCCTAAAGGTGAGTGACATTGACTTGACTAGGGAAGTGTCCCTAGTATTGACATGTATTTTTTATTGAATTGAATGACTCGCGAAGGCAAGTAAGTCATTAAGAGAGAAGAGAAGGAAAGCCCCAATTTGATTGCAAGAAATTGGGAGTATGCAGAAAGAATAGAAGTCCCTAGACTCGACAAGGATCGCGAAATGATTCCAAATCTAAGAAAGTTGTTCAATCTTTTTGGTGATTAATTCATTGGCAAATGAATCGTACAAAGATGTCTTGACAAGTTCGAGATGAAGGCCAATCACCATAACGCGCTAGGGCTAAACATATCTTCTTTCTTGCATGAGACCGGACCCGCAGGTTGCCTACGTTCCTCCAGTGTAGAGGCTCAGGTCACCGTAGTTCTTGTGGATTCTCCATTCTTCGTGATGAATTGTTGCTTCGTCCTTCGTTGGTGGATGATGATGTGAACTTCTTTGATTGAGGGGGATTTTTTTTTTTTTTGTGCTCTAACTTTTGCCTAGGTTGATTTGAAGAGTTCAACCTAGCGAGCATTTTTTTTTTTTTTTTTTTTAATCCCCCCTTTGAAACATTGCTTGATTTTTCTCCATGGTTGTTGCTTCACCTTTGATGTCTTGGCTTTGTCTTCGTCGTTGATGATGTTGCCTTCGTCACAATGTTTAGCCCCTAAGCGTTCAAGTGATGGCCTTCATTCCAAAACTCGTTTAGACATCTTTTCATCATTTTGCCAAGAATTAGATTGAACAACTTGGAAGAGTGTATGAGGACAAGAACGACTTTTTATTCGATGATGAGACTCGACTCAAAATTTCACATTAATTGGACAAAGAAAACTTAATGCACACTTAAGAGGACTTTGACTCTTTTTTTTTTTTTTTTTTTTAAATTCCTATTACTAGGTAGAGAAAGAGAAACGGAGATTGTTGTTGTAGTCCCCATTGTCGTTGTAGTCTCCTTGTGGCATGATTTCTTGTAGAAGCCCCATTTCGAAACCAAATCATTCTTCTTTGATGAGTTCTTGCATGTTGGCACTCTCTAAAGTTGCTCTTCACCCACAGTAAATTCGCCGTTGTCGAACAAATCCTGGATGATGTTTCGGAGAAGGAAGCACCCTTCGGTAGTATGGCCACTATGCTTGTGGTAGCCGCACCATTCACCATGTGCATGATTCTTCGGTATCGTCTTCGGCTTGTACCCCTCTAAAGGCTTGACCTTTCCACTTGCCACCAAAGTTTCAAATGCCTCGGCTTGGGTTACTCCTTGGAGAGGAGTGAAAACTCGGTTGTTGGTGGTACCTTTGTAGCTTTTGAGGGTCGGGCCACTTGAGCATGCTTTATCATTGAACTTTGCTTTGCTGTCGGTGAGCTCTTGCAAATGGGTTTTGAGTTCGGAAACCTCTTCCTTGTGAATTCTTCTTTCATAATCAAGACGGGCCTTGAGTTCGGAAACCTCTTCTTTGTGAATCCTCTTGTCGATATCGAAACGGGCTTGCTTCAAATTGTCTTTACGGCGGGCATCCTCGACAATCCTATCCATTTGTTCCCCCATTGATTTCATTACGTTGAGTAACCCTTCGTTGGACACGAAATCATTTCCACCGTTGTTGTTGTTGCCGTTGGAAGCCATTGGACCTATTGAAAGAGCACGGTTGATCTTAGATTGGCCCCACAAATACCTTTTGGATAAAATGAATTAACCCACAAACAAGGAAAAAGACTCAACCATATAAAGAAAATGACTCTTTTTGTTTTTTTTTTTTTTTATTTACAAAAGTCGGAAGGACGGAGTCCTTTTTTTTTGGGTTTCTAGAAAAAATAGTGGAATCGTCACACTAGTATATAGACCTTCTCGCGGTCCCATATACTCATCGGATTCCACCACGCTTGTGAGCCCTACATGTGTCGGGATTAAACTAAATTAATGTAGTAAATCATACATGCGGGGACGGATTTTTATTTTCGTCCAAAATAGCCACTTTTGGGGACGGAGTTTTATTTCGTCCATTGCAACAAATTGGCATGTATGATTTGAAGACATTAGTTTAAGGAAATCTCGGCACATGGAAACCGACTTGAGTCACGGAGTGTTAGACCCTAGACTAGAATTGTGTGGCTTGTGCTCGGCTTGAATATGAGGCTCAAAGGTCACCCCGGCATGTAGTCATGAACTACGCCACGGGCTGAGGTTTACCGCTTCGAAAGAGCCAAGGTCGAGTGGAGCTTGAAACTTTCTAGGACGGGCCTCGACGGGTTTGGGGTTGGACTTGTGCGACTCGATAGTGAGCAGTTGATAAGAATATGTGCATGTAGTGTGAGGTCTAACATGTGACAAAACATTTTTTTTTTTTTTTAAAGGAAATAAAAAAAACAAATAAGCACGTAATTTACAACTTTCGAATCACCCGTGTGACCGATAAAAATAAACAGAAAGTAAAAGAAATTGTATGCAGGCCCGGTGCCCACACACTGTCATTCTGTTCTGTTTCTGTGCACTGTTCTGTTCCGAGAATGCGCCCAGAAGCGCGCGCATTGTGTTGCCTATGCGGAAGGCGCGCGCGTGAGACGAAGCAGGGCAGAGGCGCCCGCTTCTGGGTGAGAACCTGCAAATCAGTGGGTTCAAGGGATTGCCTTGACCCTTAATTAAGAAAACTTTCCCCTGCAGAATTTGTTAGCACAGAAACATGAAATTGAAGGACAAGAAAGGAGGCGGGCGATTCTGGTAATAAGGGTCGGACGCGCGCGCTTTAGGACAAGAAGGCCGGAGGCGCGCGCTTCCTACCCTTTTTACCAGAATGCCCAGAAAACAGAATAAAAGAACACCAAAAATGAAAACGCAAGTTTAACCCTCTATCGTCCCTAGCGGAGTCGCCACTGTAGATACCCCGGGGAACCACGGCTTGGCTAGAGCGGTGAATTATCCTAGGATGTCTAACTTGTTTTAGATTGTTTAGAGTCGCCACCTATGTTTTTAAAGGAACATAAGAAAAACCTAGAAATAACCTAATTTATGTACAAAACCAGAGATTCGGGAGAGAAGGGTTCGGGGGTTAGGTGACGGAGTGGGAAGTACTTAAACACCCACTCCGCCCCGCTTACGCGGGTCTTGATACTATTGGTGTTCTAATATTTACATGTCCTTCAATTTATTAACAATGCTAACAATTATAATGTAAAGAAGAAGGGGAAAAGAATGATTTTATTAATTTAATGCTAAATAGTTACATGTTGGACTAGTGCTAAATGATTACATTAAGAAATGAAATATAAATTAAATGAAGTTTGGAATGTTGGGATGTAACCTTGGCCAAACTTCAATAGTGAAGTGGCCTTTTGGTTGTATCCCTTTTTATGGAGATTGCATACTCACTTAGAAGAGATGAGAAGATGAAGAAAGGAGATAAGACTTAGAATTTAGAAGAAGAGAATAAACCTTGTACCTTATGCTTGAATGGAGAAGAACCAAATCTTTGTGTTGACCACTTCTTGAAAAATAGACTTTTGTGTGTTTTGAAGTATTTTTGTGTTAAGAAATCATCCCCTCTTTCATGATGGAATGAAGAGGTTTATATAGGTGTTGGAGAAGTGTTTGTGGTCACAAAGATGGCCATTCCCCGGATCAAGCCAAGGCATAATGGTCTTGGGGGTTACAAATCAGAAAAGGAGGGAAATTTGGCAAAATCTGAGATTCTGGAAGCGGGAAGCGCGCGCTTCCCACCCCCCCAATGGGAGGAGCACGCCTCCCACAAAGGAGGGCAAAGGCGTGCGCATCCCAGCTTCAGGAAATTCATATTTCAGCCCAAAAGTTAACCCCGTTATGCAGTTAAGCCCCAAAACTAACAGAATTAGTCCAAAAACTTAACGAACATCACGAAAGTCAACGAAAATAAATGAAACAAAGACTCAAGGTTGACTTTGTCACTTGGTCAAATCCAAGACTAACGGAGTAAGTCTAGAACTCAACGGAAAGTAACAAAAGTTAATGGAAAGTAACAAAACATAACAGAAGAGAGGAAGATAGAGAATGTGTATGCAATCGGGACATGAGAGGTCCAAGGCGGGGTGTCTACACCCCCTCAAACTTACCCAAATGTGGGGACCTCACATCCCACATTCTAAACCACCACTCACCAAAATGTGCCCATCACTCATGTTCCCCTTGTCCCACCGGGTGTTTCTCCCATGTACCCACCGGGGTTCAATCTATATGACACGGTCCCAAACAGTCAAGCACCCTTGGCCCCATTGTTAGGTTATTTCCGCAAGTGCACGGGTTTTTTTTGTAGTATAGATAGTGCAAGAGCGAGTCGTTCCCACGGAGACAACTTTACTTATAAAATTTTTTGCTTTGGATAAAAGAATAAAGAAAGGGAAATGATTGGGGGGTATAAAATTGTTTGTCACGAATAGAAAGTAATAATAAAAACTATAGCTTAGATTGAAAACTCTTATGGTTAAGGAATTCTCGGGATTGGGATACAAACAACATTGTATTCATTAATTAATCATGCTCTTTTCAGATTAAAATTTCATTTTGAAACAAGGATGGTATGCTAAATCTACACTACTTCTCACGATCAAGCAAGTAGCGTTTGTATTCTCATACTAATTATGCCCTATCTCTCGATGGCCCATAATTAGTAAGAATCCATTAAGTTTTCTTTATGAAAATCAGCATACTTTCCACTCAAGGAGCACCCCTAAGCCATTACACTACTCTCGTGAGTAATGAACTTAGTTCTGACTATATGGATCCGCTAATCAAGGTTCTCCGATCAGTACTTCCTTGATTAACTAAGATTCATACAAATCATGGACGTCATCATGGTCGTAGGCGTTAAAGTTTGATATAGTAGAATTGTTTAAGATGAAGAGAATAAATTTAGAGCATGAATATTAGTAAATACAAATGTTGCTTGAGTTATCCAACCCCAAGAAAAAAGGGGGATTACTCACAAGCCATTGCGAAATAATAAGAATAAGATAAATAAAATAAAGATAGAGAAAGAAATACTTATTCAGAAATTAAGATGAGAACACAAGACTTGAAGAGAACCTCGATATATTATTGCTTGAAAAACTGAGAAAATTGCTAAAGAAAGTTTTATAACTTTTTGCAATTTCTGAGATAAAAATGATATTTGGAATACAAACTTTGCTATAATGTGTTTACAATAATTTCTAGATATCTAAAACACTGATTTCTACTTCTATATATAAGCCTTGGAGGAGAGGATGCACTTTTTTCCCGGATGGATGCTTTGAGAGGTCTCCATTTGAAAAGGCACATTATGCTGATTCAGGGGGTGCTCGGCCGAGTCAAGGAAAAGTGCTCGGCCGAGCAAGCCTTTTTTCGAACCTACTGATTTTCTGTCTTTTTATGCTCGGCCGAGTCAAGGGTACTGCTCGGCCGAGCAGGTCCTCTTTGGCTGAAACTTTGATTTTTCTTGGTCCACCTTATTTCCTTCTTTGCCAAGTGTTCCTCCTTCACAAAGATGATGCCTTAGCTTCCTCTTTTTTCAAGAATGTATTGAAAAACCTGCTTGTATCATAAAAAGATTCTCCCAAGTGCATTATATCAAATAAAGAGTAGAAAATAAGTAATTTAGGTTTATTTATTGAAAAATAAGGTTAATAGACTATCTTTTTAGACCTTAAATGACTATAAAATAGTCATTTATCAACTCCCCCATACTAGAATCTTGCTTGTCCTCGAGCAAGTTAAATATTTGAAAAGAGAGGAGTGAAAATGACACTAGTAGAAAAACAAGAAAGGTCTTCAATGCTTCCTCAGAATATTGTTATACAGTATTGCCTTTATAAAATTCTTTCCTTCTAAATTTTTCGTCTCAAGAAATTTGTGAAGAAGAAGGTAGGATGATATTGAAAAGTAAATAGAGAAGTTTAAATGCTAATATGACATGAATAAATACCATTGAATAAGAGCATATTGAGATAACCAAATGAATTTGTGGGACACAAGAATGAATTGATAATTAAGGTTACTCTTTTAGAGTGCTTTGTGAAGAAATTTTTCATGCTTGGAAATACATTTCTTAGACTAAGATTTTATTCCTTAACAAATATGTCCAAAATTCATTATGCTCTTTGAATCACAAAAAGAATAGGCGGAGGATGATAGTGGAAAGGGGCTATTGATTATTATGATTAAACGTGGCAATTGAGTTTCTTGTTTTTAAATTGTCACACTCTATAATGATATATTCATTTAGATATTTGAGTGGACAATTTACAAGAAGGTTATATTGATTTATTTAGCCTTGAAAGTGGAAATGGAAATGTTTTTGTGATTCGTGAAAAGCATAACAATTTTGTAAATATTTGGAAAAGAATATAAATGAGGGTTTTGATATGTACATACAAGAATGTTTAAAAAGTTTCACAAGAATATTGTATCCAAACTTAAATGCCCACAAATTCAATAATAATGTAATGCTTCTATTCAATAGGATTTAAAAGTTCATATTAATTTTGAAAAATTTTCTATTTACCATCCAATACAATCCTATGTTGTTATTATCAAATTTCTCAAGAAGTAAAAGTTAGAAAGGTAAAAATTTTACTTAGACAAATGATAATAGAGATAACATTCTCATCAACGGGAGCATTGGCTAATTTATTTATATATTTTTTTTATTTTCTTTTTGAAGATATAAAAAAAATACTAAAAACGAAAAATAGGAAAAGAAATAAAAAAGAAAGATACTACCCCCCCCCCACACTTAAATGAAACATTGTCCCTAATGTTTTGAAAAGTAGAAATGAAAAATTGGGACAAGAATAATTAGAGGAGAGGGAGAAAAAGAGGTACCGACTAGAATGGTGGCGGATTTGGAATAACAATGGGTGTCCTAGTCCCCGGGGTACTTGGGTTGACAAAGTCCCGACGGGTCCTAGGTAAGGGTGTAGTGGGTTCTCCGTCATTACCCTCATTATTTTCACCGTTTCGTGCCATATTTTCTTCTAGCACTTCTCTAAGTCTTCTTAACCTTTCGTGAAAGGTTCTTTCAGGTTCCGGATCAAACTCTTCAAGTATGATTCGGGCTCTTTTCATATACTCCGAGAGTACCTAAAGAAAAAAAATTCAAAGACACAAATTCTTCGAAGGGATGTTAAATAATAAAAATAAACGAAACTAAAACTAAAGACTTCAAAAAAAAAAAAAAACACAAAGCAAAAATTCAGAAAGTAAACCGTTGTCCCCGGCAACGGTGCCAAAACTTGTTAGGTTATTTCCGCAAGTGCACGGGTTTTTTTTGTAGTATAGATAGTGCAAGAGCGAGTCATTCCCACGGAGACAACTTTACTTATAAAATGTTTTTCTTTGGATAAAAGAATAAAGAAAGGGAAATGATTGGGGGGTATAAAATTGTTTGTCACGACTAGAAAGTAATAATAAAAACTATAGCTTAGATTGAAAACTCTTATGGTTAAGGAATTCTCGGGATTGGGATACAAACAACATTGTATTCATCAATTAATCATGCTCTTTTCAGATTAAAATTTCATTTTGAAACAAGGATGGTATGCTAAGCCTACACTACTTCTCACGATCAAGCAAGTAGCGTTTGTATTCTCATACTAATTATGCTCTATCTCTCGATGGCCCATAATTAGTAAGAATCCATTAAGTTTTCTTTATGAAAATCAGCATACTTTCCACTCAAGGAGCATCCTTAAGCCATTAAACTACTCTTGTGAGTAATGAACTTAGTTCTGACTATATGGATTCGCTAATCAAGGTTCTCCGATCAGTACTTCCCTTGATTAACTAAGATTCATACAAATCATGGACGTCATCATGGTCGTAGGCGTTAAAGTTTGATATAGTAGAATTGTTTAAGATGAAGAGAATAAATTTAGAGCATGAATATTAGTAAATACAAATGTTGCTTGAGTTATCCAACCCCAAGAAAAAAGGGGGATTACTCACAAGCCATTTGCGAAATAATAAGAATAAGATAAATAAAATAAAGATAGAGAAAGAAATACTTATTCAGAAATTAAGATGAGAACACAAGACTTGAAGAGAACCTCGATATATTATTGCTTGAAAAACTCAGAAAATTGCTAAAGAAAGTTTTATAACTTTTTGCAATTTCTGAGATAAAAATGATATTTGGAATACAAACTTTGCTATAATGTGTTTACAATAATTTCTAGATATCTAAAACACTGATTTCTACTTCTATATATAAGCCTTAGAGGAGAGGATGCACTTTTTCCCGGATGGATGCTTTGAGAGGTCTCCATTTGAAAAGGCACCTTTTGCTGATTCAGGGGGTGCTCGGCCGAGTCAAGGAAAAGTGCTCGGCCGAGCAAGCCTTTTTTCGAACCTACTGATTTTCTGTCTTTTTATGCTCGGCCGAGTCAAGGGTACTGCTCGGCCGAGCAGGTCCTCTTTGGCTGAAACTTTGATTTTTCTTGGTCCAGCTTATTTCCTTCTTTGCCAAGTGTTCCTCCTTCACAAAGATGATGCCTTAGCTTCCTCTTTCCTCAATAATGTATTGAAAAACTTGCTTGTATCATAAAAACATTCTCCCAAGTGCATTATATCAAATAAAGAGTAGAAAATAAGTAATTTAGGTTTATTTATTGAAAAATAAGGTTAATAGACTATCTTTTTAGACCTTAAATGACTATAAAATAGTCATTTATCACCCATCTACTGCCGGCTTGCCGCCTCCGGCCCTGCCAACCATCTCTAGAGAACTGCCTTACCCACTCTACTACCCGATGGCCCAAACATCCAAAACTACCCCACCATATATCCCAACAAGCAACCTGGCGCTAGGGTATGTCTACACCCACCTGCCACCTACAAATCCTCCTCCGATAGTCCCCTCACCACTTCACCTCCCAACGCAGTGCCATTGACAAGTCAAATCATGGGATCCGTCAACTCCAACCCCCATGTGGACCCTCAAGTGGGATGGATAGTTGAGAAGCTGAAACAAATGGAGGAAATGTTCGAGGGAATGAACGAGAAGAAGTTCACCTCGGGAGTCACGGACCCCGATAAGGTCGTCCCCCTCCCTCATCGATTCAAAATGCCGGAAATTGACAAATTTGACGGGACCGCCTGTCCCCAGACTCACCTCAATGCCTACACCTTGGCGATGAGTGCGAAGGGTTGCACCGTGCAGCAAATGGCTGATCACTTTCAGTTGTCCTTAAGGGGAAATGCACTCAAATGGTTCTTCAACTTAAAGGATGAGTCTCGAACCACATGGGACCGGGTTAAGGAAGCATTCCTCACCAAGTACCGTTCTAACTTGGAGTGGGAAACCAATCGCACCGATCTGCAAAGCACACTGCAAAAGACCGAAGAGCCGATCAGTGAGTTTTACAAAAGATGGAACTACAAATTGGGAGAAATTTCCAATCCTCCCACCGAGGATGAACAGTTGGATATATTTCAGTCATGCCTGAAACCCCAACTGCGAGCTTTGATCAGCCATCACTTCTACCCCAATCTCCGAGCCATGGTAACCGCAGGATCCAAATTTGAGAAGGCTCTCAATGAGCAGTCTCCGGCCCAAAATAGCGGGAACTCATATAGGTACCGCCCTCCGACCACCGGTAAAGGGAAAGAAACCCTGGGAACGGTTAACAGCATCCAAGAAGGAAGCTCAAGGCAAGCCTCTCAAAAGGGTGGGACTGCAGAAAGGCGTCAGTATGTAAGGTTTGAGGATTTCGGAATGCCTATAAGTAAGGTGTTCGAAGGGTTAGTCAAGCAAGGCCTTGTAAAACCTTTGGTCAACTATCAGCCAAGGAATCCCGAGAAACCCCTTGACCAAAACAAAAGATACGCCTTCCACAATTATCATGGCCACGATACCGATGATTGCTCCGTGATAAAACGCATCATCCTCGACCTCATTGACAAAGGGAAACTTGAACACCCCCGTGGCCCGAGCGTGATTAATAACCCTTTCCCCAACAACCAAGGCATTAATATGATTGAGTTCGAGGAGCCTACACCTGTGAACTTTTGGAATTCAATGTCCCAATGGCTCAGATTGGGGAAGAATGGAAGGAAGCTTTATGGGCATGTATGCAAGAGGGAGATATGAGATGCCCATCCGACTTTATGATCGCCAATGTGATGAGTGCAAGGGTACCCCACCAAAACGCCGATGAATTGGTCGTAATAACACTCACCGAACATGATTTAACGTTTGAACAATGCATGGAGGAGATGGAAAAGTCCATTAAGAGTACGTTGGACAGCGAAAGCCAAGGCTCGAATGGGGATAGCCTTTCCAATGATGATTGCTTCCATATCATTGAGGCATGTAGTTCATCTACGGGCAAGAGGACAATTAAACGAAACGGGTCCGAGGTCGCAAAGATCCCAGAAATGATTGACTATGAAGGGTATCTCACCCAAATGAAAGAAGCCGTTCGTTCTCTACCTCACAAGGAGCTCCGGATCCTATGTGAAAGTGATGATGATGAAGTATCCTCAAATGTGGCTCCTTGTGTTTTTTCCCCGAAATTGGAAGAAGAGGAATTTCCGGCCCTGGATGATTTCTTAGCTTTGCCACCACTATCTCCGCCACCGCCGCTGTTTGACGGATCAGCGTTCCCAGATAATTATTGTTGCATGCTCACCCTGGAAAATTTCCGTGAAACTGTGGGAGCTGGGAAGAGCCAGAACCACCACCCTATCTCCCTAGGAGAAATTTGTGGGTCAACATCCACCCCAAAACGAATGGTCACGGTAAATGAGTTAAGGAGGGAGGCATGGCCGTACGGTACCCAAAACCCTCCGCCTATCGGAGATGAGATGATAAAAGTCGACGACTCCTTGGAAGTGAGTGTATTAACTCTATCAGGGCAAGTGCACACGGAGAACCCTAAGAAACCTCCACCACCGGAACACCGAGCGCCTCCCCTTCTTGTTGACGAGGCGAAACCCCCAGGTTCCGGAGAAGAGGATCCCATCTTAGACCAACTTAAGAGGACACAAGCTAACATATCTTTGTGGTCCCTCCTTACTTCCTCCTACCCTCATAAGCTCAAGTTGGAGGAATGCTTGGCCCACACTATGGTACCCACCACAGCTACCCCCGAGGAAGCCGTGCAAATGATCGGAAGTGTTTAGTACGGAAATATCATCACATTCACAGATTTGGATTTGCCGAAGTTTGGGGCTAGCCATAATGAGGCCCTTTACATCACGGTACAATTGGATTATCGCCGCCTCCCTTGGGTTCTGGTCGATAACGGCTCCGCCATGAATGTCCTCCCCGCTAAGATGATGGATCTACTTGGCCTTGAGACCGCAGACCTAAAGACTTCCGTGATCACTGTCAAAGCTTATGATTCCACGGCCCGCTCAGTCTTAGGGGTGGCCACGTTGAACCTTTGGTTTGGGAAACAAATGATGCCGACCGACTTCCAAGTGCTTGACATCCCCATATCCTTCACTGCCTTATTGGGACGCCCGTGGCTCCACAAAGTCAACGGGGTCGCCACCACTCTCCATCAATGTGTGAAATACGTGCAAGGGGGTAACTTGACAACTATTTATGGGGACAGTGTGACCACAGAAGGAACCAACACCAATGGGATTCCCGTGTTAGAAATTAAGCATGAGGGGAGCGGCATGGTTTTGACCGGCTTCACAGAAGTACCACCCAAAACCCACATTTGTTGTGTAGATCTCACGCTCACCAAGGATAAGATTCCTCCTGCGATGAGAATGATGCGTCTGATGCGCTACCTCCCAGGGCTCGGTCTAGGAAGGAAGCTCCAAGGGACTCACAAGATTGTTGAGATCAAAGAGCAAAACACGCTTCATGGCTTGGGATACAAACCCACCCCCGAAGACCTCAGGATGGATAAGGAAATGGCTCGGAAGAAAAGCCAAGCCAGGGCTCAAGGGATTCCGTTTAAAACCCCTAACCTCCATCCTTATACCTTTGATATGAGCCGTTACTTTGTGAAGGGGGGAGTTCAAGTCGAACCCCAGAGCCAAGGGAGCCGATGATGACCAATTGGGATAAGTTGCAAGAGGGTCTCAAAAGGTTCCGAGGGGTGGTGGCCAACCCCGTGAGGAGGGCATTTCTAGATACACCCAAGATAAAAGATCCTACCGATACTACTATCAGCCACGAATACACCTTCAAGGGGGTACCCGAAATGGTAAAAGAGTTTGAAACCTTGTCTGTGACGGGAGCTAGCAAGGAAAGGGGATCCGTCTGGGGACAAAATGGCGGATACAAGTTTGAGGAGGTAGTTCCTAAGGGCGCCGCCAAGGATGCTATGGGCAATGAGTGGAATGGTGTGGTAATGCAAAGAATGTTCGGAGAAGACTTGGTTGTACCTGACCTAATTGACTTCGAAAAGGAAATGATTGCCGTGATTGAGGGTGGACCTCTTGCAACCTTTGACCCACACACTCTTGCAAAACCAACAGACATGCCTCTGAAAAATTGGGTAACCTTCTCTGGACCGGTGGTGAGCAAAGAAGAAATGACCGCGAAACTTGGACTGGTCCCTCGTCCCCTAGAGTCAATTGTCGTAGGATCCAATGTAGTTGAGTCTCCCCAATCTCTTGTCTTTGAATTTGAGTCTGTCTCCTCCGAGGGCCTCACGCCCGAGGATTATGACTTGTAGCCAACGTTGTATTCCCGTTTGCATTGAATGAAATGATAGACCTTTCCGAGTATCCCCTCATTGCCAACTTATTAGATGATAAATTAACTAATAATCTGAAAATGGTTAATAATGAATCACCTAATAATGTAGACGCACTAAAAGATCCAAACATTAAACAGTCATCAAAGAAGGTTGTTGATCGAGAGGAAAACCGTGCCCAAGCTGCCGAAGAGGTTTTGACTAAGGTGAATTTGGGAACCGAAAATGAGCCGAAGAAGACACAGATTGGGGAATACTTCAAAGGGGCCGAAAGGGAAGCTTTGGTTGAGCTACTCAAATAGTATATAGATGTGTTTGCATGGTCTTATAAGGATATGCCAGGGTTGGATGCTTCGATCGTGGAACACAGGATCCCCGTGGACCCCGAGGTGAAGCCCGTTAAGCAAAAACTTCGGCGGATCAAACCAGAATGGTCCCTGCAGGTCAAAGAAGAGATTGAGAAGTTGCTTCGGGTCGGCTTTATAAGAGTGATAGAATACCCCTCATGGCTCTCCAACATAGTAACGGTCACAAAGGCCAATGGAAAGGTTCGATGCTGCGTCGACTTTAGGGATCTCAACAAAGTGAGTCCCAAAGATGACTTTCCCCTCCCAAACATCGACATGCTTGTGGATACAACCTCTAGCTTTGAGGTTAAGTCTTTTGTGGATGGCTTCGCCGGATATAACTAGATTAAGATGGCAGAGGAGGACCAGGAAAAAACTGCCTTCACCACCCCATGGGGAACCTTTTGCTATACCGTGATGCCTTTCGGGTTGCGAAATGCTGGGGCTACCTACCAAAGAGCTGCGACCGCACTCTTCCACGACATGATCCATAAGTAAATAGAAGTGTATGTCGATGACATGATCGTGCATTCTAAGGGCTCTGACGGGCAACATTTGATAGACTTGAGAAAGTTCTTTGACAGGCTTAGGAAGCACTCCATGAGACTTAATCCGGCTAAGTGCACTTTTGGGGTTTCTCGTGGCAAGGTTTTGGGATACATGGTCACCGAACGGGGCATCGAAATTGATCCTCAAAAGGTCAAGGCAATTGTGGAAATGAGGCCGCCTCGTACCCAAACAGAGGTAAAGGCCTTCATGGGAAGATTACAATACATCAGCCGCTTCATAAACCAACTCACTCCCATTTGTGAGCCCATCTTCAAGCTGCTAAGAAAGAATGCCGAGGTCAAATGGAACGGGGAGTGCCAAAGAGCCTTCGACAAGATTAAGGCCTACCTCATCCACCCGCCAATCATATGCCCTCCGCACAAAGACAAGCCACTCTTGCTTTACCTAACGGTGACTGATGCGTCGATAGGAGCAATGTTGGCCCAAGAGAAGAAAGATTCAAAGGTGGAAAATGCCATCTACTTTGTGAGCCGTAAGCTACAAGGAAGCGAGCTCAACTACTCCCCAATTGAGAAGACTTGCGCAGGATTGGTATGGGTCGTGAGAAAGTTAAAACATTACATGCAGGCTCATCCGATACAACTTATTTCCAAAATAGACCCCATCAAATGCTTATTGGAAAAGCCATATTTGTCTATGAGGCTTGCCAAATGGTCCTTCTTCTTAGCCGAGTACGATATCAGTTATGTGTCGAGAAAGGCAGTCAAAGGAAGGGTTTTGGCAGAACACTTGGCAGATTTCCCTAGTAATGAAGAAAGGGGGCCCGAACCAAAATTCCCAGATGAAGGAATCTTTACCCTCGAGGGAGGAAATAGGTGGCAATTGTTCTTCGACGGAGCGGCCAATAAAAGAGGAAACGGTATAGGATTGCTCTTGGTGAACCCAAAAGACGAGCACACCCCCATCGCCATCAAATTGAACTTTGATGTCACCAACAATGCCGCAGAATATGAGGCATGCACAGCCGGTTTGGAGGCAGCTTTGGAAAGGAATGTTAAGGAGCTGGAAGTATACGGCGATTCGGCCTTGATTATCAACCAAGTCCCGAACAAATGGAAAACACTGGATCCCGGTTTGCAAAAATAGCATGCCTATATGGAAGAGCTCATAGCACAATTCCAAGAGGTCAGCTTCCATTACCTGCCGAGGGACCAGAACCATTTCGCCGACGCCCTAGCAACTTTGGTTTCATTAGTGGAAATTCCCGAGGGAAAATTGATAAAACCATTCCGGGTCGGGAGAAAGGAAAGCCCATCATACTGCTTTGAAATCGGAGCAATCCTGGAAGAGGTAAAGGAGCCATGGTACAACCAGATTTACCAATTCCTCAAAGAAGTAGAAGCTTCCTTCATGAATGAAAAGGGAGAGTATTCGCACGGGATCAAAGCCAAGGGTATGACGGCACTCAAGCGGTTGGCATCCAATTACGTCATCCTGGGGGACATCCTATACATAAAAAGCCATCAGGGCCTTTTCCTTAGATGCATAAGTGGGGAAAGGGAAAAAGAACTCATGCAAGAAGTTCATGGTGGAGTGTGTGGTCCTCATATGAACGCAAGGGCATTAATGCAAACCATTCTGCGGATGGGTTACTTCTGGATCTCAATGGAAACAGATTGCATACAATTCGTAAGGAGGTGTGATAAATGTCAGCGTTTCTCCAACCTCAACCACCTACCGCCTCATCATCTCTACTGCATGACTACACCATGGCCCTTCTCAACATGGGGCATAGATGTTATCGGGAAAATATCCCCGTCTGGTAGCAATGGTCACGAGTTTGTTTTGGTAGCCATGGATTACTTCACAAAGTGGGTAGAGGCTAAGTCATACCGGGTCCTCACCTCCAAGAAGGTGGCGGGATTTATAAAAGAGAATATCATGTGCCGGTACGGGGTCCCGAATGAGGTCATTACCGACAACGGCTCGCACTTCGAGGGTGAATGCGATCGATTATTGGGAGAATTCCGAGTTACTCGCCACAAGTCCTCCCTATATAGACCCCAGACCAATGGCGCGGTAGAAGCCGCCAACAAAACGCTTGAGAGGATCATTAGAAAGATGGCAACACGGGGAAGAGATTGGCCCGAAAAGCTACACCTAGCTTTGTGGGGCTACCGGACTTCTGTCAGAACAGCCACAGGAGAAACTCCTTTTGCTTTGACGTACGGAATGGAAGCCATGCTCCCCGCAGAATTGGAAGTACCGTCACTAAGAATTTTGTTGGAAAATAAGATCCACGAGGTCGATTGGCTTCGAAGCCGACATGATGAGCTGGCCTTGTTGGACGAACGTCGCCTGAGGGCCATGGAACACATCCGCGCCTACCAAGGGAGAATGGCGCGAGCCTTTGATAAGAAGGTAAAGCCCCGAGAGATTCGGGCAGGAGATTTAGTCCTTAAGGAAAAACCCCCGGGGAGGTCTAATCCCGATGGAAAATGGGAACCCGTGTGGATTGGTCCCTTTGTGGTACAAGAAGTCTTTTCAAGGGGCGCAATGAGGCTCGCAGACTTGGACGGCAACCCCTTTATGCACCCAGTCAATGGTGATAAGCTCCGTCATTACTTTGTTTAAAAAACAAAAAATGGGGGGTGCTAAAAGAATATACCCACCTAGATTGAAAACCCATTTGGGCGGTCTAGAGAAAAAACAGGGTCGCATCCTAAAAATTTGTGGAGAAATGAACTACGATGACCTGAGCCCCTTAGATTTTCAGTTGTAAAAGGGGAACGTAGGCAGCCAATCTTTGGTCCGGTCTAAAAAATAAATAAAAATCAAATTTGGACTTGAGCAAGAGCTCCATGAGAATGCAAATTGGCTTCATAAGTAACCATTTTCATTATAGTTAAAACACTTCTTTGATGAGTTCAAGCACGGTCTACTCTCGACCCAACTAACATGCTTAAGACATAACTAAAATACCTAAGATAAACTAATGTGTCTGCAATGGCAATGGGTGGATACATGGAAATCACCGTTCTTCGTCCCTCCACTTCTTCTTTTGACTTCTTCGGGTCTTCTTTTTCTTGACCTCAAAGATGTCAATTCCCCTTTTTCCATGATCAGAGGCTCTTCCAACGTCATCTACGAGCCCGGTCGCCCTCAAAGCCGCATTGGCAGCAGCCCGAGCTCGAAAATCCTCCATTCGTGCCCCCGCCTTAGGCATCGCGACCATCCTCCTGTCTGCCAAAACTCTGTAGTCCTCAACAACGTCTCCAGTAATGTTATGGCCACTCGCCACAGCTTCGGTCTCCCTTAGAACCCTGCTAGGACCATAAGTCTCACCAAGAATAGCCTCACGCCTCTCCTCAATGAGCCTCTGAGTCTGTCCCATGGTCTGTTCATACCAGTCCAAGTACACCGTGGTCAAAACCATGCTAGCCGCTCGCCCAATAAGTGCCCGAGCTGGAAAGGGAATAAGTCCACGACCAGGACAGGAATGAAACGGTAGAGGAATCCCACATAGACAGAGATGGAAGCCTCAAGTGCTCCGGGTTGACACCCGACCACTCCAACAGTGGAGTCTGCGGTAACCCAAACTGACAACGGACCAAAGAAGGGATATAATGAGATGAACCCAAGAGTCATGGCACCCGAACAAATGGGGAATTATCTTGATACTCCCGCACCGAGCCAATACGCCAATAGGGAACTAGCCAGCGTATCTCGGCAGTCGTGAGGAGAGCCATGTAAGCCTCCCAATCACTCTGAACTAGGTCCAAGATAATGCCTCTCAAAGAGTAAGACCAAGGATTGTGAGAGATAGGAGCCTCCGGAATGGCCATCAACCTCTCCCTCAACCACAAAGTAACCAAGGCAGGGCTACCGCTGCGCATGAAACCATCCCCCAAAGCCAAGCGGTCCATACCATGAAGGGTCTCGCCCAAGATCAAGGGGACAATATCCTTCCCCGTACGGCACTCCTCGAGGACACTCAATAAAACTCGATGGCAGGTGCCCTTGGAACTGACCATGTAGAAAAAAGCAAGGACGCATAAACCGAAGGCATTCCAAGAAGCCTCATCCGTGCGATCCATGAACTTCTCAGGGACATCCGAAATATCAATGAAAGTGTGATCAAGGACCATGCATTGGGCCTCTTCCAAAGAAATACCAAGAAGAGAAACCAACCTCTCAACACACATGGTGTCATCAACCGAAGGAAGAGCAATGACCTCCGTGTCCACGCCGCCCACCAAAGCCTTGAAATCCTCATAAGTAGGAGTGATCTCGTTGTAGGAGAAACAATAGACATGCCTCCTAACATCCCAAAAGGACGCAGCGGCTCTCAACAGCTCAAGATCCGGAATGAACTCCTTGAGAGACCAAAGGGATTGAAGGCCAAACATGGATTGGAAAGTTCCCTTGTGATTCCTCATGTGGGACCGCATCCAAAGCCTAAGGTTGCCCTTGAAACATTCTTGATGAATTTTGGACAATTTTGGTGGTTTCTCCATGAGAAAGGGTTCCATGGAAAAAGGAGCTTTCGAAATGAAGAAGACGAACTGATTGATGAACTCAGGACTGTGGCATTTAAGTAGATGACCAGGCCTGGAACAAAATTGAATAAAAAAGGAGTACTTACTTCCCGAGCCGTACGGCTACTTTAGCCCTGTCAGAATTGATGATTTCTTGTTGAGAGTTAGCTTTGTGGTCCAACCCATTTAAAGCCCCTTCCCAACCAATGTCATAAATTCAACCGAAAAATGCCCTCCTTGGCTCATGCAACTTGAATTGAACCTAGAAAATTTAGGTTCCCGAAGTCATCACAGGCAGTCCTAGCGACGTAAGCCCAGCTTTGTGAAATTAAATATGGCCGTCATCGACGTAAGCCCAGTTAAAATTTGGAATTTGAAATGGTCTTTGCTTAATGCTTATTATGGCCGTCCCTGACGTAAGCCCATTAGCTATGACTTAGAATAGTCGTTATAGGCTAGAGCCTTTGTCCCGGCAGTCCTTAGAGGGACGTAAGACCAGTTTTCCCATCAATCTCCCCAAAGATGGAGTTGACCCCGGTCAAGCTATGACTTAGAATAGTCGTTATAGGCTAGAGCCTTTGTCCCGGCAGTCCTTAGAGGGACGTAAGACCAGTTTTCCCGTCAATCTCCCCAAAGATGGAGTTGACCCCAGTCAAGCTATGACTTAGAATAGTCGTTATAGGCTAGAGCCTTTGTCCCGGCAGTCCTTAGAGGGACGTAAGACCAGTTTTCCCGTCAATCTCCCCAAAGATGGAGTTGACCCCGGTCAAGCTTAGACTTAGAATAGTCGTTATAGGCTAGAGCCTTTGTCCCGGCAGTCCTTAGAGGGACGTAAGACCAGTTTTCCCGTCAATCTCCCCAAAGATGGAGTTGACCCCGGTAAAGCTTAGGCTTAGAATAGTCGTTATAGGCTAGAGCCTTTGTCCCGGCAGTCCTTATAGGGACGTAAGACCAGTTTTCCCGTCAATCTCCCCAAAGACGGAGTTGACCCCGGTCAAGCTTAGACTTAGAATAGTCGTTATAGGCTAGAGCCTTTTTCCCGGCAGTCCTTAGAGGGACGTAAGACCAGTTTTCCCGTCAATCTCCCCGAAGATGGAGTTGACCCCGGTCAAGCTTGGACTTAGAATAGTCACCATAGGCCGTCCCCGACATAAGCCCAGTAAAAATCTGTCCTGTGTAAGTCAACCCTCTCCTATAGAGTCAAGTTGACCGTATCCCCAACAAGTCAACCCTCTCCCATAGAGCCAAGTTGACCATGTCTCGCCTCTGACCCCTAGAGTCATGCCTCCTTGCGGATCTAAGTAACCCCGCGTACCTCCGAACTACGTTAGGCTTGATTCCCCGCGAACGGGATACGTAGGAATCCTATACCACTAGGTCCAGCCATGCAACCAAAATCGGTTAAAGCCGTCGTCCCGTCAGATTGGGATGCTTATTTCTATCGACAACCCCGCTCCTTCGAAGCGACGTTGCCGAGGGGCTCTGTAAGTACCCCAATATGAAACCGACCTATCTTAGAGGTAGCCTTAGCACCGTTTCAGGGATAAGCTAATAGGCCAGGACCTCCCTAGGATAAGCTATAAATTCCAGGACTACTCTGGTATAAAATTGGAAAAATCAGAAGCTCGCCAGGCTGAGCCGTACGGATGCTTTGGGTACTAGAGGGGCCTAGCCGTACGGCTGGTTTGGGCAGCCTCAGTCCCTATAAATAGAACCCCTTGCTGATCATTTCAGGGGGGAGAAACATTAGAACTAAGGTTACTCTGTCGAATTCACCTCAGAATAGTGTGAGTAAGAGTGAACAAAGAGTGAAAGAGAGAAAGGAAGATTGGCCTAAACCAAGATAGGTAAAGCCACCTTCTCCCCCTCCCTTCTCTTCATCTAAGAACTCTATTTATCTTTGATCTTGTCATTTATTGTTGATCTTTACATTCTTTCAAGTCTTGTCCATTCAAGCAATATATATATATATCTATTACTATTTAAATTTCCTAGTCCAAGCCATGAGATGATCAAAGGTGCCCTCCATACTTTGTGTGGAAGAGGTTCAAACCTAGTTTGATCATGGCTTGTTGATTGTTCATTTACATTCTTGTCATGGATGTTCATTTTGCTCATTTTAAGCTATGATGATCATGTTGAGGATAAAGTCTCAATCTTTATCCTCATCACCTTGATCTAGCCCAAAATTCCCAAGTTTGGGTAATAAAGATCCAATCTTTATGGTTTGTTCTTGTCCCTAAAGGATTAATCTTGCCTAGAAGAGCCATTTTGATGGTAAAGTTTCAATCTTTACTCATCAAATGGTCACTATGGCTCAAAAGGGCATATTGGTCACCTTTTTCATTTTTCTCCCATGATTGCCTTTGATCATGACCAAACTCTTGTTTTGGGAGGTTCTTTGATGATCAAATGGCATAGGAATGAGTTGTTAATGTTGTTTTGTGTTGGAATAACAAACTGGAATCAGAACAGTTTGGTCCAGTTCAAGCAGAATGCTCTGTTTCTGCCTGGAACTGGACTGTTGCTTGAACAAACTGTAAAATCCCAAGAGTGGTCTCCCCATCCGTACGGCTACTTTGGCCGTATGGGGAGATTGACCATTTTGCCCTTCTGTCTTCTGTTTTCTTGTCAAACAAACCATTTTTCAGTTGAAAAGATAAATAAAAAGTTAAAACAAAGATCTTCCGTTAAAACACACACACACACATGCACTTTTGTTAACTAACAAGGGAGACTCGGCTTTGTCCGAGGCAACTTGGGAGGACGTAAAAACTCTTCCTAAGTTGTAACCTGATCTCCGAACCTTTGAACTCAAACCTTTGTCATTTTGTTGGGTTTAAAATTAACAAAATGTGGTGACTCCGTTAAATTAGTCCGGTTCCCGCGTTTGGTATTTTGCCCTTGAAACGTGCTCGTGTTTTTTTGGGGCGGGATCCTTACAGTACCCCAATCTGAAATCGACCAACTTTAGAGGAATTCTTGGTACCATTTAGGGATAAACCAATGGGCCAGGACCTCACTAGCATAAACCTGATATTCCAGGACTGAACTGGAATTAAACTTAGAAAAATCCAGAAGCTCGCCAAGTCGAGTCGTACGGATGGTTTGGGCTCATGAGGTCCATAGCCGTACGGCTATGTTGGGCACCCTCAGCCTCTATAAATTGAACCCCATGCTGATCATTTCAGGGGGGGGGGGGGAGAAAACGTTTTGAGAGCTGTTACTCTGCCAGTTTGAGAGCAGAAAGTGAGTGATACACATATTTGAGTGAAAAGAGAGGAAGATAGGCATAACCATCATAGGTGAAGCCTCCTTCTCCCCATCTTCTTCTTCATCTCAAACTCTTTTATCTTTGTTCATATTACTTGTTTATCTTGTACTATTTCTCCTTGTTCTTGCAAAGTCTTGTCCATTTCAAGCACTTTACATTTCTTGCAAGTCTTGTCCATTTTCAAGCACTATATCTATATATTATACAAGTCTTGGCCTTCCAAGCTATATATATTATGATTATATATGTATATGATCCAAATCATGAGGTGATTCAAGGTCCCCTTCACACCTAGTGTGTGATTTATGGGATAAAATCTAGGATGATCATGATTTGTTAAATTTCATGTTGATGTTGTTCTTGTTCGGCCATAAGAGTCATGATTGGGGGATAAAGTTTCAATCTTTATCATCCCAACCATGATCTAGCCATAAATCACCAAGTATGAGACATAAAGATTTGATCTTTATGTTATACTAGTGTAACCCCCGTGCGATGCACGGGGAAGTGTTTTCATCCAAGTATATTAACTACATATACATATATATTTACACAAAATATATACATATAAGTATATTATTTATGAAAACTTTCTTGAATACAACATTAACATAACTACTTTGAAACACTTCCTTTAATAATAGTAACACAAATATTTAAGAAAACTACCATATCCTTGTTGTGTAAATCAAATTAAGAAAAATGTTTTTTAAATACAACTCACATATTACAATAATAGATCCTCGTTGTGAATATCAAATGAAGAAAAAAGTATTGTATGCATCTACCATAACAAATAATTTAACTTAAACATTTAGGTAAACTTTTTGAGTACAACTTACATATTACAGTTATCCTTTTAATTGAATGTTTTTAATATTTAAGAAAACCATCTTATATTTTCTAATGTATATTTTTATATTTGCAATAAAATAAATCAAAATAAAGCCATTAACATTAATAATTGATATTTATAATTTAAGAGTACAAATTAGTAATTTCAACCGGAACTTTAACTAAATGAAGAAAATTTTACAAAAAAAATCATGCTTCCTTTCATAGTCATAATTATAATCGTAATTGCATTTTATTAAAAAATAATACATTAACCCTATACTAAATTCCAAATCTCGGTTTGCAAATTGAAGAAACGTGGTTTGAGTTCAATATAAAAGAGAGAACTTCAAAAAAGATTTATTTAGTTTAAAAAAGATAGGATGACATAGTATTTATACTGCATTAGTAGACCATTCTCACCATCCTTCTACGCCTACCTTACAGCTTTCCATTTTTCCATGTCAACCCATTTCCCAATAAAAAAATAGATGTATTCCATTTTCAGATTTAAAAAGGAAAAAAAATCACCTTATGTTACACAAATGAATGATTCAATTTGTGAATAAAGAAAAAAAAAAAAAAAGTAGACAATGTATTCGAAAACTAACCTCTTTCACATGACCGGCCACAAATCTCTCCACAAATTTTGTTTATCACCTTAATTAACTTTTTGACAATTGAAATTACAGCTAATTAGCCTACTCATAAGCGTACCCCTTTCCATTTCCATAACCTTTTTTTCTTTCCTTTCCTCCAAAAAAAATATCCATTCTCTCTTCCCAACTTCTTCTCTCTCGAGAACTCTTTTCGCCCCCACCGCGTCGCTGCCGCAGACACCGCGCCGCCGCCGCCGCCACCATCACCATTCCACGATCACAATCATCAGTTTCTATCATATTCATCCCCTCTCTCTATACATCA
Source organism: Campanula takesimana (assembly GCA_026119855.1). Classification (NCBI taxonomy): domain Eukaryota; kingdom Viridiplantae; phylum Streptophyta; class Magnoliopsida; order Asterales; family Campanulaceae; genus Campanula; species Campanula takesimana. Next base: position 363,430 of record JAOWBW010000205.1, on the reverse strand, counting down.
CTCTAACCTGTTCTCCACTACTGCATATGCTTCCCACTTCTCCTTAGTGTGTCTTAAACGCTTGCCGCCGCCATCGCCTCTTCTTCAAGCCTCAAAGCGTTACATGCCGATGGACAGATGTTACTTTTGGGATTAAATAGTTTACAATGTTGCTGCCATCTCAGTTTTCTGAAAGGAGTACTTCTTAAATCTGAGTTTATTGAGGTGGAGAATGGCATATGAAAAACAGAAAGAGAATTAGACAGGAGGTATACCTTTATGTTGCCGGAAAATCTTGAAGTGAAGGAAGAACTTGAACAGAAAACATCGGCTCCATTGAAGGACCTCTTCTTTCATTCTTGTCATTCTCCTTACCTGATTCACAAAAAAATTGCATTTATAATTTACCCACCTGTTATAAAAGTATTGTATTTGTTGGACATTTGAATAAAAAATAATCCTTGGCAACTTAAAAGTGTTTGATAAACGAAGTTGACCTCAAAACTTCCTTATACGGCACATTTGCAAGATTACAACAATAGTGCCTTCATTTCTCTTGACATTATTGAGCAACACCTAAGCGTATCCACCCCCAAGAGTGCAAGGGATAAAATTGGCCCTACACATAAATTTTCAATCAAAAAAAGGTATGTAAGAAACAAAATGTATTTACTCATATTGAAATCGTAAATATGTCGGGGGCAAATCAGGATCAAAAAATTTATGATTTTAAGGTGCCTAGTGGGCATATACTGTGACAGTTGATGGCTCATTATGCTTGATGATTTATACCGCATATCTACTGAAATATTTGAAGATAAAAGTTGAAATTATTTCCATTTAACAGGATTGCAAGTTGTTATCTGATTCAGCAGGTGGACATTGTAGTCATTATATCAACAATCAAAGGGTACTCACAGCATCGTGAAAGCATAGCATACAATAAGATCCCTCCCATCGAATGTCCAATGGCAAGCAATTTGCCGTCGTTTGATCGAGTTTGCGCCTTTATGTACTCCATCTGCAGTCAACGAAGTGGGCATATGAGTAATAAAGTATAGGCACAGCTACACTCTTTAGAAAAAAGGGGGGGGGGGGGGGGGGGGCTTAAACTTCCACCCCACCTCCACTACTGTAACAACTTTAGTGTTAGGATAAGCAATTTCCAGTACTAAGAATAACATTTGATGATGGTAATAAAAATTTAAAAAATTGTTAATGAAAGTATTTTTAATAGTAAATCATTTTATAATTGTTAAATTTTCATTAGGATCATTAAAATTTGTAATAACTATTGGTCAAAACAACCTTAACTGGACACCAGAAATTAAAAAAATTGTTTGATGCGTGTGTGCGTTTAAGTGTGTGTTTGTGTGGTTTTCAGTTATACAAATAAAACAATTTTTAAAAACCCTTACACAATCCATTTACCTCCTTCAACGTAGAATTTCCAATCAACTGGACACATTCTTTATCCCACGACGTATACAAATGCTCTTCTTTAAGTATTCCAGCAAACTGATCAATCTCTACACTCCTTACTGACACATGATCACCGTGCAGTTTAAAAGTTAATTTAGTTTTATCCAGAATCGAGAAGACAACATTTTGAAAAGGCCTGTAATGAGGGATGTTCCACCTTTTTAGTGATTAATTTAATTAAATTTGAAGTTTTTTTTTGAAAAATCATTATCTCAATAATTTGAAAAACTGTTATTTGTTGTATTTTTAGTGGTTCATGTATTAATAATATTATATAGGAATAATTGTTTTTCTACTTTTTTTTTAAATCAAATAAGTCATTGAAATAGTAAAAATATCATTCTGAAACAAAGTGAGTAATAATATTACTCAATTTGGTTTGAATCTCAGTCTGAATGGTGGTTTGAACCACTATCTGAACCACGGTTTGAACCACAGTCTGAACCATATTACTGAACCGTGGTCTGAACTAAACGAACCAAACCATGGCCGTTCTAGTTTGTGTCAATTGACTTAGGTGGACATTTTCCATTGACCCAAATCACCCAAGCAATATTCCATCTAAAATGAGAATTTTGTTGCAGATCTTCTACGGCACATGAATAGTGCATGATGGACAGGGTTCAAAACAGATAAGTACCGCGAGTGGACATATCGCGCGTATCTAAAATGAGATTAAGATCTGAATTGCGTCTACATTTTTCGAAAATTGATTCTGAATTGCGTCTACATTTTTTGGCATTGTCTGGTCACTAAAACTAAACCAAACAAATTATTTGTGTAAGCCTTTTGTATGTGCTTATGGCCGCCACCGTAATAGTGTGGTATTTGTCTAGAGATGCGCAGCCAAAGAAATTCTTACTCCGGTGAGGTTGGTTACATCATGTACAACAGGCTTCATGCTTCATGTTTCTTTTCCTCAAATAAATTGGGTTCTCCGTACTACACTAAAAAAAATCAAGCATTTCATCAACTATTATTAGCATGTAATTTGATAGAAACAATCAGAAGCAAAATGCAAAGCAGCAGCACTACTAATGCATGCTAACTTTACATTAGTAAATAAACCTGATTACTAAGAGAAAAAAAAAGTAAAAACTCAATCCTCAATTGAAATCGACAACAATCAGAATGAAAGCAATGAGATAAACCTGAAAGTAAAATATTGATAACAATCGAAATCAAAGAAATGAGAGAAACCTAAACAGTATAAAAAATGGATGATCATGGAGAATGGAAAATCGCTAATTAAGTACCTGTTACTAAAGAAAGTCTCTGTTTCTGAGTATGAAAATTATGCATCATCATCGTCAACATCCTTCTCATTCACTCAACATCTGCGGTTCTTTGTAAACATCGTTGTGTAACTACGAAGTTTTGTACGTCATTAGCATTTAGCCGTCAGTCACTTGACACACGAAAGATTTCTGACAAATGAGAGAAAGAAAGGAATTAAAACAGTTTTTGCTTTCAAAGAGTTGGTGGGAAGAAAAGAGGCTGTTGGGAATTTAGTGGTACCCCGTTACAATTTAGATAAAGAACAACAAACCCACAAGCACAATTATGAGAGAATTACACACAAGAACACAAGAATTGTTTACCCGGTTCGTTCAACACATGAACTACGTCGGGGCAATTTCCAAGCCAATATATTATTAATCACACCTTAATAATCTGCTACAATGTGTCCTAGGTCGTGACTATGCTTATATAGCAGTACAAGGAAGATCTAAATCAAATTACGGAGAGATTGTGTCAAAATAGGAAACAAACAATTTCTGACCGACATACCAGGCGCCCGCCTGTAGGCCACCAGGCGCCCGCTTACTCCTTGTTCCAGAAACTGATTCCCGCTGTTGAGACCGGGCGCCCGCCTGGTATGGGCCAGGCGCCCGCCTGCTTCTCCGCCCAGGAATTCTCCTCCGGTTTGAATCCTTCTTGTTCTCCACCAACTCCCCCGACTTAGACTCCTTTTCTTCCTCGTAGTTTAGGACTCCAATCCCAACAGAGGCGTGTGAGTGGAAAAGAGAAGGCAGTTGATTTGAGGCTAGATGTCCTAAAAAATCAATTTCCTACTCCTCTCGCTCACACAAAGTGGTGATACTTTGTGAAATAAACCAAATTAAAATGTCAAAATTTTAAAAATGAATTTTTGTTTACCTGGATTTGCAGATGAATGTGTAGAAACAAAAAAACTCTTTTTTCCAACACCAATTCCTCCTATTTAAGCAAACGCACAGACTAACAACAAAACACTCTCTACATTTTTGTGTTTGTGGTCACTATCTTTTTGTACCATTCTACCTTTTACAATCTTTTCCCATAGCCAGTAACGCAGCAAGTGATACAGCAACTGTCAACAACCTTAACCTTTAAAAGAAGCACCTAAAATTTCTTAAAAATTAACTTAGGAACACCCATTTCATGATTAGGCTCCAGCCTTGCTTGATTGTGCCAGGAAATCAGAGAGGAGTGTTTGAGACCCCATTGTCTTGGGACTTAGAAACACCAAAGCCCTAACCTTTAAGTTCTTTTACTATGACCATTCTCAAAACGAAAAAATGGAGAAGTTCGTATGTCTGCAAAGTTTGACCAGACACGACAATTCAGTGTATAACCTACACAACAGTGCAAACATTGACAGACATTTTGAAATACTATAAGCTACTAAGATAATTTTATGCCTGAATTAAACTTTCATAGCTTATTTTGACAGCGGTACACATATAGGACACATTTTAATTTTAAAAAATACTTACTCCGTCCCAAAAAACCTTGCACTATTTTTTTCTTTTTTGGAAGTCCCATTGGTAATCCCCCTTCCTAAAATGTTCGAAATTTATAATTATGCTAATGTCCGTCCTTCTTAGCTGTCCAAAATATTTTCAAGAATCGCACGCATCACAATCCCATTCTCAAATGTCCACTTTCTCAGCATCATCAAAATGGTACTTAGCAAATAGTATTACCTCAAAATAGAAATGCGAAGATCGTTTAGCAAGTGTTTTTTTCCTTAAAAAGTTTGAATAGTCAAATGCGAAGATAATTTTGGGACGGAGGGAGTATTTCAATATCACGTACCTCAGTATCATTTAAAATGTACTCTGTATTTGATGTTTAAGGAAAGCAAATAGTATTACCTCATATAAATGAGGCATCAAAACCAGCTCCATATTTGTCAGGTCAATCTCTTAAACCAGTCAAAATGGGGCATTCTTTTTTCAACTGGTTCCAGACAAAATTTAGCGGACTGATAGGAATTAAAGAATTGGGCTGCAATTTAAAGAATTGGCTGCAATTTATAGGGAAAATTGATATTCCATTTCAAATTTCCATGCAGCAAAACCGGAGGCCATAAACCACAAACTCAAATCCAAACAATGGAATGACACTGACCAGAGTTGCAGGAGGCGGTTTTAGAGTCTTCAAATAGCCAACGTTTCTAGGTGGTTTTACAATCTTCAAATTCAAAAGATATGTAATTTTAGGGGTTGTACTGTGTTGATAGAGACTGTCATTGGGAGAATTTTGTTTCTCTTTCAACACTTATCTGAAATTATACTCACATCAGATCTGATTTTCACAAACAAAGAAGATCTGATTTTCACACACAGACACACATAAAGATCTACAAAGATCTGAACAACACACCAATACAAAGATAAAACCCACATAAGCAGCCACTAATTTCTAGATGTAAGCCCAATAAATTGAAGGACCTAAACAGACACAAATCACAAACCCAGAAGCACAAATAAAGAAAGAGAAGAAACTGAGAAATCTGACCTAGGGCGACGGTCGCTGTTCGGCGGACGGAAGGCGGAGGTTGAAGTGGAGAGACGGTGACTGTCATAGCGGCAGAGTCATTGAAGCGATAGTAGCGGCAGTCGTGGTGCCGGATGGGGGTGAGGGAGAAAGGAGAAAATTATGTGTGTGTGTGCTTTGACAGATTTGGGGGAGAAACGGAGATGCTACTTCTTCCTTTGGCGGCGGCGATGTCGAAATTAAAGGGACGGCGGCGGCGATGGCGAAATTAAAGCGAAGGCGGCGGCGATTTGCGCGTGGTGATCAGTCGGCTGTCAAAGGTTCGCCGGAGATAAAGATTCGTCGGAGAAGATGTAGTAGATGAATATTCCAGAAAAGTTGAGGGCCGGTGAGAGAGAGGGAGAGAGACAGTCGCCGGAGACGATGGAGAGAGAGTGTGTGCGTTTCTTTTTTAGAGAGAGAAATTTCTGAGGAAAAGTGAGGAGGGGGAGAGGTCGAGATGTTTTTGTTTCACGCGGTCATTGTAGCGATTTCCAGTTTTGTCCTTCAACGTTTGAACACCTTTGGAGCAAGACGACGTCGCCTAGACATTTCCAGTTATAGCTCAGTGACAGCGACGTTTTTGAGCGGGCTTTTGCCAAAAGTGGCATGTCTTGTGCTTTTATTATAGTATAGAATAGATTTTTGTCCCTAAGGGTTTAATCTTGTATAATAAATCCATTTTGGTGGTAAAGTTTCAATATTTATCCACTAAAATGGTCATTTTGGTTTAAATGCCATGTTCATCACCTTTTCATAAATCTCTCCAATAATTGCCTTTGATCACACCTAAATCTTTGTTTTGGGGTTCCTTTGATGATCAAAGTGCATAGGAATGAACTTTTCAAAGCTTTGTTGTTAATCATAAACTGAAAATCAACATTCCAGTCCAGTTTCAGCAAAGATACTCTGTTTTGACTGAAACTGGACTGTTTTATGATAAACTGTAAAAATGTCCTGGAGAGCCCTCCCCATCCGTACGGCTACTTTGGCCAGGAAGGGCATTTTCCAGTTTCTTCCTTTTCTGACCAGAAAGTTTGCAAAATAAACATTTTCTGTTAAATAATTAACTGGTTTTGCCAAAACAGTCAGTTTCTCCCATTTTGAAAACACACACACACACATGCACTTTCGTTAACTAACATTAGGGAGACTCGGTCCTATCCGAGGCGACTTGGGTGACGTGAAACTCTTCCCAAGGTGTAACCTGACTTCCGAACTAATAGAATCTCTAACCTTTTCTTTTGTTGGGTTAAATAATTAACAAAAGTGGCGACTCCATTATGTTTTGTGAGATAACCGTGTTCAGATTTTTTGCCCCAAAACTCGTCGCGATCCTCCTCACGGGGGCGGGATCCTTACACTAGTGACCAGAAAAATTTATCCCACTTCCCTTTTAAGTGTATGAACAATTTTGACTAATTTTTGCACAAACACCAAAAACATCTGTTTTAGTGTAAGTTTGGTGTGCAAGAAATAAATCCCCAGAAAATAAAAATTTTGAAAAACGGAAACCGAGGTAAAATTAATTGCACAAGTACCCTTGAACAATTATGGAATGTCAGATGACAAAGATTCTATATGCAATAAATAAGAATTTACATACCTGGTACTTGTGAAAAATTAAATACGTCAATCATTGAAATATTAAATGAGGAATTGATTGAGTCGCATTATTAATTGGGCGCTTAAGGGGGCGCGTTACTCAGAGGCGCGCAGAGAGATATGAGGCAAAATTGGTACTTAGGCGCGCAATGAGTGAGTGGGGCGCGTAGGATTTTGGCGCGTACCACGTTTCTTTAAAACTTTGAAATAGATTTTATCTTTGTTGAACCTAGGATATTCACAACTCAAAAAGATAAGAAATCATTAGTAATGACAAAACTATATTGACTAGTTAAGTTCAAGCATACCCATTTCACCTCTAAAAAAGATGAACCTTTTAGCATCTAGTGCTTTTGTAAGAATATCGGCGATTGATAGTCGGTTCCCACGTGTTCCAAATGAATGTTGCCTTTCTCCATGTGGTCTTTGAGGAAGTGATATTTGATGTCGATGTGTTTGGTATTTGAGTGCATGACAGAATTTTCAGAAACGGCAATTGTTGATGTATTGTCGCAGTAGATTGGACAATTTTCTTCAATTATGTCATAATCCACCAATTGCTGCTTCATCCATAATATCTGACAGCAACAACTTCCAGCAGCGATATATTCTGCTTTCGTAGTTGAGACAGACACTGAATCTTGTTTCTTACTTGCCCATGACACAAGTCGATATCCGAGGAAATGACAAGTGCCACTTGTGCTTTTCCTATCAATCGTGCACGCTACATAATCCGCATCTGAATAACCTACAAGTTTAAAATTTGAATATTTGGTGTACCAAAGTCCAAGGTTAACAGTGCCGGAGAGATATCGTATAATACGTTTCACAGCAATCAAGTGCGCTTCTCTAGGGTCAGATTGATAACGAGCGCAAACACAAACACTAAACATAATATCGGGCCTACTTGCAGTAAGATAAAGAAGTGAGCCAATCATACCTCGATAGAGCGTTTGATCAACCTTTTTACCTTTTAAATCTTTGTCGAGTTTGTTGCACGTGGCCATTGGAGTGTCGTATGCTTTAGCATTCTCTAGTCCAAACTTTTTTATTAGATCCCTTGTATACTTGGCTTGGTTGATAAATATGCCTTCATTCATTTGCTTGATTTGAAGCCCAAGGAAGAATGTGAGTTCTCCCATCATGCTCATCTCAAACTTGCTCTTCATTAGTTTCTCAAAGCGCTTACACAACAATTCATTAGTAGAACCAAAAATAATATCATCTACGTAAATTTGAACAAGTAATTTATGAGCAATGAAAAGGGTAGTATCGATTTTACCACGAGTGAAGCCTTTCTCAATGAGAAACTTGGATAGTGTATCATACCATGCTCTTGGTGCTTGTTTGAGCACATACAAATCTTTCTGGAGTTTGTAAACGTGATTTGAAAATTGTGAATCTTTAAACCCAGGCGGTTGAGCTACGTAGACTTGTTCTTGGAGTTCACCATTTAGAAACGCACTCTTCACATCCATTTGATATAACTTGAAGTTCTTGTGAGCAGCGTAATCTAGAAAAATCCTTATAGCTTCAAGTCTTGCAACGGGCGCAAATGTTTCATCGTAATCGATTCCTTCCTCTTGCCGGTAGCCTTGAGCAACCAACCTTGCTTTGTTTCTCGTGATGGTTCCATTCTCGTCCATCTTGTTTTTTAGTATCAATCACTCCTTGATCATGAGGTCTTGGAACTAGAGTCCAAACCTTACATCGTTCAAATTGATTGAGTTCTTCTTGCATTGCAATAACCCAATTCGGATCTTGGAGCGCTTCATCAGCCTTCTTCGGTTCAATTTGAGAGATAAAAGCAGTGTAAGCATCAAAGTTAGTAGCTCTCCTTGTACGAACACCAACATGTAGATCACCAATGATATTATTGATTGGGTGACCTCTAACGTCACGAATTTCTGGAGGTAAGTTAGGTTGGGTTGTAGTAACTTGAAGGTCTTCAATTGGTACATCTTCACCAGCTTCAAAATCATCAAAGTTAGGGGGTTGAACTGCTTCAGTATTGAAAATGGGAGTGACACCAGGTGCAGCATTAGAATTAGGCGCGTGAGTGAAAACATCAGGCGCATTATACGGTGCAACTGAATCTTCACTCGGTGCGCTATTGTCAAAGTTCGGCGCAACTGATGTAGATGGATTTCGTTGAGTTGATGCATTCTGATCTTGTGTAGGCGCAACTAGAATAGGAGCACCTGTCTCAATAAACTCAACAGAATCATCAGAAACATTTGAGCCAAATGTGGCTCAAGGAGAGAATGTTTATCAAATGTAACATGTACAGATTCAACTATCACTAATGTAAATCTATTGAAAATGCGAAAAGCTTTAGAGTGTTTGGCATACCCAACAAAAATAACTTCATCGGCTTTGGCATCGAATTTACCTCTATATTCGTTTCTGTTGTAGAGGATGTAACATTTGCAACTAAAGATTTTGAAGAATGCAATGTTGGGAGTTCTACCACGCCAAAGTTCATACGGAGTCTTGTTGTGAAGTTTGTTGATGAGGGAACGATTTTGAGTAAAGCATGCAGTGTTGAGAGCTTCTTCCCAAAAGTACTTAGGTAATTTGGCTTCAGCTATCATCGTCTTTCCCGCTTCAATCAACGTCCTATTCTTTCTTTCCACAACGCCATTTTGTTGAGGAACTCAAGCTGTTGAAAAGTTGTGATCTATCCCATGATCGTCACAGTATCGAGCAATACCGTTGTTCTTGAATTCTGTTCCATTGTCGGATCGAACACTAACGATGTCATCTTATTTTTGGGTTTGGAGCAGTCTGAATAAGGTGGTTAGAATGTCATAACAATTGTCATTTGTAATCATCATTTCCACCCATGTGTATCTTGAGTGACCATCCACCACAACTAGAGTATACTTGTTTCTTCTAATACTTGCAGTGGTAACTGGTCCAAATAGATCAATGTGCAGCAGTTGCAAACATCTAGAAGTTGAGGGATTTGTCTTGCTGGAGAAAGACTTTTTCAGTTGTTTGCCAAGTTGACACGCGGCGCACTTTTTGTCATGATGATTAGCAACCTTAGGAAGTCCTTTGACAAGATTATTCCTGCTGAGTTTTGATATATACTTGAAGTTCAAGTGACTCAAGCGCTTGTGCCACAGCCAACTATTTTCGCACACACTTTTAGCTACAAAACAAAGATTAGTACTAGAGTTCATATTTTGGAAATCAATAATATAAATATTTGTCTTACGATATCCCGTGAGTAATGTAGCTCCAGATTTGCCATCCTTGATAAGACATTTCTTTGAAGTAAAATGGCATTCTAATCCTTTGTTGCAGAATTGAGATATGGATAATAAATTGTGCTTAAGTCCTTCAACGAGAGAGACTCTTTCAATGCATACTTTGTCTTTCTTGAGCTTTCCATATGCTACAACTTGTCCTTTGTAATTATCACCAAATATTACGGAGGGACCTCTTTCTTTATGAACATCTTCAAGTAAGGATTCATCTCCAGTCATGTGTCGTGAACACCCACTATCGAGAATCCATTCATACATTCTAGCTTTAGAAGATCCATCCATGAAGCAAAGAACCTGAAATATAAACATTTAAGAAGGTCCCCTTTATTCCTTTTCGGGTCCTAGAGTTAGCAACTTTTGACGACCCACTCTTGCTTGACCTTAGGATTTTTACGTCCTTTGGCATTGGGAGTAAATCTCAAAAGGCATTCCACGGCCTTATGTCCAGAACAATCACAAATAGAACAATGATGAAAGCCACCAATCACGTGAGTTTTCACAAACTCCTTACTTTTCTTTGGGATAGCATTTTTCTTTGGGTCAGATGAACTAGCCTTAACAAAATCCTTCTTTTGAAATTTTGGAGCGCTTTCTCTAGGAGGGTGTAGACACCCCGATCTCGCACCCCTAAAACCAACCCTTAATTGGTCTAAGCGCGATAATTGACCTAAAACCCCAGATTTGGCCGTTCGGGACTACCATACGCCTTATCGGTGCATCAGATGGGAAAACTGAGTCCGGATTTATGATCAGGGCTCAAAACCGAGTAAACGGTCACATTCTAAAAAAATCGCGCGCGCGGATCACGGAGCGGGTCCCGCACCCTAAAAAGCCTTTTACCGACCATTTTTTGCATTTAAAAATATATTTATGTCATTCCTTGCTTATTAAGATATTTCATATATACCGGCGTGATCAGAAAAATATTCCGAGCAACTTTCATGTTGGGCCCGCGGACAACCGGGACACCGAGACGCACACGACGAAGCAGTTGCGGAGCGAAAAGAAAGAGCCAGAAAAAATATTGCATGACTTTTTGAACGTGGCATGATGGTGTGGACTACATTGGCTTAGTCATTGTAAATTGGCCATTTTCTTTCATCTGTACATCAACCTCCATCACCCATCACCTCCAACCCCCCTCTACTACCCCTACTAAGGGACACTTTGTTCCTAAAAAATTCATCTCCCTCCTCCATATACCCTCATTATCATCCAAGCAAGAAAAGGGGGTCATTCACTCTCCTACTACATTCCCCTCTCCAACACATTCACTACATTCCTATCCTACAACAATTCCCCTCATCCTCTCTACTTCTTGCTACCTCCACAACACCACCATTCCACCACCACTACTCCACCACTAAACCACCACTCCACCACCACTACTCCACTACAAAACAACCACAAAAACACCTTCAAACACAAGCAACTCAAGCAAACAACCACACAATCTCCATCCATTCAATCAAACAACAACAACTCAAATCAAAACAAAAAAAGAAGTCTTCCCTTGGGTAGACAAAGGAAGCACACCCCCCATCCTAATCTAGGTAAGAATCATATGTAAGTGGTAAGAGATGTAAGTATTTGCATGGTTTAGTTTGGGGTCTAGCCATTAGATGGCTAGACCCTCATGTTCTTTCATGTAATCTTTGTTGAATTCTGCAACTCTCCATGTAAATATGTTGTAAATGTTCAAAGTTCAGCTCCATCATGTATATATGAGTCTTATGTTCATTTAATGTTCATTCTCAAGCTTTAAATGAAAGGTTTTAGCATGAAAATGAAGTTTCTTTCAAAATATATACAATCTGTCCACTTTTTGCTTCTTCATGTTTATCCACATTTTTGTTCATATTTGTTACCAAATAGATACTTGAAAATGTTAATAACATGTTAATAAACAAGTTCTGAAAGTTTCATGGCTTGTTTCCAAGATTTGATCATGTTTTGAGGTCCATCTTCATGCTACTTGCAACCAGTTCATGTACTCTGTTCAACTCATGTTTTTCATGTGCTTTTTTCTCCATCATAAATCCGTTTATGGGCTTATCTCAAAATATGAAAGTTGTTTATTACATATTTAATATTATTAATACCAAGTTTCGTGGTCATAATCCAAGTTTAGGTCATGTTTTGGTAAAGATTTTTGTAGTTCAGATGTGCTGCCCTGTCTGCTGCATTTCTGACCAACTTGTGTTTTCATGCCTAAATATTTATCAAAACTCGATTTTAAAACTGATGTCAAAACATAAAAAATTTTCTAAACATAGTAAGGAAAATCATCATATTTTTTGAATAATTTTGTGACCTAGGAAAAGGCCTCTTTCCAATTTTTAAAACAAGTGTTTGCTCTCAGATAGACATTTTTCAGATTCTGACACCTAAATGTCAGAGGGATTTTGAGGCATTTAAACTCATTTTATCCATGAAATGTTTTTCATGATCCATATTAAATATGTTATCTTCAAGTTTCATGTTTTGCGTTTCTTCATATTCATGAGTTATGATGGTGTAAATTTGCATTCAAAATCTGACATACAATGATTTCCAGTTCTGGGCAGTTTTTGCATCTGTGTTTCTTGCATGATTTGAGCATGATAACCTAATATATAAATCCAACAAAAATTCAGATGTGTTCTCTAATGTGTTGGGAGAAAATTCCAAGTTTTGTTTTCTGGATTTGGAGCAGGTTTGACAGGTACAATTGCATGGGGAGAGAATATGGTCCTAAATCAACAAAACCCCTAAAACTTGGAAATTTATTCATAAGGGATTTGTCTCCCTCTTTTGTGTATAATTTGTACATAATTCAACCATCTTTGATTTCAACTATGAATTAAATTTGAAAAAAAAAAAATTGTACATAATTCCCCCTTCCCTTCATGTGTTTTCATTTTCTAAATGTGTTCAAAACCATTTTCAAAAACCAATCGGGAATCCACCCAAACCGGTTCCCGGTTGCGATCAAATGAATATACCTAGATTAGGAGACTCCTTTGTATATAAAACACACATTTTTCAAAGTTAGGGCATAAAAGGCATTTTTCGAAAAGGCATAAAATCAAGCGTAGGCGGAAGCATGATAGAGACCGTAATGGCGAGCGGAGTGCCTAACACCTTCTCCTCTCGTAACTTAGCCCCCGAACCCACTTCTCTTTCAAAACAAAAGGTTTTATCTCTATTTTCCTTTAATAAAATGAGGTGGCGACTCTTCTTTTCCAAAACCAAAGTAGGGTGACCATTGCGAGGATGCGAGCGCGGATCACGGTTCGAGCGCGAGCTCTCACAGAGAGCGCATAGGGCTAGGAGGCGCACGGCGTTGAGGCGCGTGGCTCCTAGGCGCATAATGTTCACTCGTAGAAGGAGCGCGCCTTGTTTCAAGAATGATTTTGCTAGAGGATGATTCATCTGTAGCTACTTCCTTCCCTTTAGCTTTCCCAAATTGTTTCCTTGGGTAGACATAATGAAATGTTTGTCTCTTGACTTTTTCCTGTCCTTTACCCATTGAATTAGAATGTTTTTCCTTGGGAATTTCACGAGTTTGCTGAGGTGTAAATTCACTGTCTCTTTCAGCACAGACATCACACTTAAAGTTGTCACTAGTTGATGTGAATCCCAAAACTCCTTTATCACAACTGGCTTTTTGGGACTCAAAGATATTGTCCATAGTGACACGAGAATTGGACCACTCATTTGTAATCTTTTTAAGATCAATAATTTGAGTAACCAATTCATCGTTTTGAACTTTAAGTAGTGAGTTCTGTTCCGTTAGATAAGTGTTTTTAACAGTAAGAGGAGTCATGCTCTTTATTTGCTCCTTAAGGAGGGTGAGTTCATATTTTAATAGAGATTTTCGGTCTTAAGCTGGGAAATTTCATCACATGATAGTGCTAAAGCTTCTTTCATATCACTAAATCGACTTATTACCTTTTCAGCCTCTTTGAACAATTTTTCTTGTCTTTCAATGTCCTCATCATGATTGATTTTTGGAATTGATACAACTTGAGGTCTGATGTAATCACTCTTTCTGAGTTTGCTTCTTGCGCTCAGATAACATCAGGAAAATAACAATCCACCATCACTTTGAGTTGGAGTAATACATCCTTGTTCAATGAGCTCGCTGATGGTTGGTCCTTTCTTCTTTTTCACCTTTTGATAACCTGCAGATTTTTTAACAGGTTTATTCAAGGTCTTCATATCAGGAACATCCTTTGAGTAGTCATCATCAGAATCATAATCATCGTCATCTTTTGCCACTAAGCACACGAGTCCATCATCAGAATCTTCATCACTTTCTTTCGAGTCTGTTTCAATCCATGTGTTACGATAATTTGATGGAGATTCTTCTTCAGCAACCATTCCTTTGTGACGATTGAATTTAGGAGTGTGGCTACTCTTTTTCTGCATGTACTCGAACTTGGGAATTGGGCAGCTTGATGCGAAGTGTCCTGGTTTCCTGCAATTAAAACAAACAATGTCTTCTTTCCTTTTTGAATCACTGCTCCTTGTGAATTTTGGAGGAGCTCTGCTTGTAGATCCTTGAGCTTTGTTGAATGAGCCGGGTTTTGAGAATTTTCTGAACTTCTGGAATCTCTTCACAAATAAAGCGAAGTCTTCATCATCCATGTCTAATAGCTCAGAAGTAGAAATTTTGGGATCGGAACTTTTCTCAACATGTGCTGGCGCAGGCGCTTCCTCTCTTTACGCCACCATTGCGATAGATTTTGATTTTCCTTCAGTTTCACTGATGCGCTGAAGTTTGAGCTCGTAAACCTTGAGATTTGCATAAAGGTTCCTTAAGGTCCAATCATCCAAAGTTCCAACGTCTTCAAGGGCGCTAGATTTATGGAGATATCTAGATCCAAAAGCAGCAAGGAAATTAACATTCAATTCCTTGTTAGAAAACTTTTTTCCAAGTGAAATACAGAGATTGATAATTTCACATTAGCGTTCATAAGTCTATCTTAATGTTTCACTGGGGAGTTGAGAGAAATTGTTGAATCTCTTTTGTACTTCATATCTCTGGTTTTCTTTGCAAACAGTGTCTCCTTCAATATGCTCTTCAATAGCATCCCAAAATTCATTGGCGGTAGCACAATGCATGACTTGTTGTTTTATAGCCGTGCATAGGGTGCTTAGGAGAATGTTTCTTGCTTTCCCATCATTTGCAACTCTTCTTATTTCTTCTTCAGTCCATTCTTCCTTTGGTTTCTTGATAGTTGGTTGAGCAGCATTGGTGCGCGGATTTGGATTCGCTTTCATTGGGATGTAAGGTCCATAAACCACGGTGTCATGAAGCCTTTCATCGATTGAGCTGAGATGGGTCAAGATGCTGAATTTCCACACGTCAAAATGATCTTCATCAAAGACTGGAACATAAGTGTAGTTTGCAGTTGCCATAGGTTTTGAGTTTGCCATTTCGAATCGGCACCCAAGTTGTTAAGCTTGAAAAACAAAAACGTTTTATAAAGGTGTTTGCTCTGATACAACTTGTTGGTCCCAAAGGGGCAACAAGGGTATAAAAATAGTTAGAAGGGGGGTGAATAGCTGTTTTGAAATTCTTTTCGTACCCTTGAAAAACTAAATTGAAAATGCGCACTTTATCAAATAAGCGTTATGAAATGCGCCTAAGTGAGTGAGTGAAATGAACAGCGGAATTTAGTAAGTAAATAGGTGCAAGATATGATAAAGGGGGCGCACACACACTCTAAGTATTTTGGCTCAAAGTGAGTGAAAGAATGAACTAAGGCAAATGTGAAACAAACACAACACAATTTAATCCAATCAATCTATAATGAATAAACAAGCAAATAGTGAGATAAGATAATAACTTGAAAGTAAATGACAAGAAATTAATACGCGCTATTTAGAGAGGTTCGATCGGGAAATGATCTATGTCCTCTACCAAGATGGTTAGTCTTGGATTTCTAATGGATATCTTATAATATGAGTGAGTGTTAAAAATTACAACGTTTGAGCTTTGCACTAACTCAAGATCTATTATCTATGAAAAAACAAATCCTAGACAAAACCGGTGTATCTCTTAAAGAAAGATCTAAGTGATCAAACTTAAAGAGGTGCGCGTGTGTTATTAGTTTCAAGGCTCTTTAGATCTATGAGATTTAGAGCACAATAAAACTAAAGTGATTTTGCTTGAGGATCTGGGCTAAGTTTGAAGGTATGAAGGTGTTCTTGAGAAATCTGGGAAATCTATGATCAATCTTCAAATCTTCAACAAATGGTTGAGAGAGAAATTCTGAATAGCTTAGCAACTTCAAATGGTTGAAGTTATGAGGTATTTATAGTAGAGCCCCAAAAACTAGCCGTTGGAAATCCCTTGTGGATAAGATCAAAGGACAGATGTGCTGGAGCTCGTTGAGTGGAGCACGTGTCCTTTTATAGCCGTTAGACATATAACACAAATATGACCGTTGTGGACAGGTGTCCTCAAATCTAAGTGCACTCGTGTTATTTATCCACCGTTGGATCTTTGGCGTAGTTTGAATCTCTTCAAGTCTTCATGTCTTCAATAAATCACTAAGTGTTGAATTACTTCACTGAGGCGCATTGAGCCATTGAGGCGCGTGAGCCAAGGGGCTCATAAAGCCAATGGGGAGCATATCACTATGCTCGCGCTAACAAGGCGCAAGGGCGCAAAGACTAGGGCGCATAGGCGCATAGCAAAGCTTGGCTCAATCTCTTGATTTTCTTGAATGTTGATATTCTTACCCTATTCCTAAGCCTATTCTATTCAAATGGACAACCTAAAAAATAAAGTATAAATACTTCTTACATATGGGTCTAAAGTTCATGAAATAAAACTTAGGTGATGGATCAATCAAATCTAATCAATCCTATACATTGAAAACTGAGATATATGTGGGCATACCCAACAATCTCCCCCTATTTGATTGATGATTACATCCTAGCGGATGTAGCAGATCATGAAGATGCTGCTCTTATTTTGTTGGTGTCTCTACTGATTTCGTACGAGTCATATGTTGATTCATGTATAAATAAGGATATATTTACTCTGGAGCAAGTAAAGTCTGGTCTGAAGACCAGAGAACTGTGCCGAAAGGCGAGTGGTGCTAGTACAGAATCTCAGTCATCAGGTTTGGCTGCAGAAAGCAGCAGGACGTGTGGTAGAAGGAATGGAGGTTCTAGATGGGGTCTGAGACCTGGAGATATATGTAGTTATTGCAAGGAGAATGGGCACTAGAAATCTGACTACCCAAGAAGAAGAGAGAGCAGCATGGAAAATCTGAGTCGACTGCTGCGGCGGCAAGCAGTGAGAATCTGGATGAGGATTGTGATTATGCCCTAGTGACTGAAGAAGAAGCGTGCAAGGAAGTTGCATGGGTTCTAGATTCGGGTGCTTCATATCACATATGTTCACGCAAGGAGAAGTTTACAACGTACGAGCAGAAGGATGGAGACCGTATTTATATGGCTAATGGATCTATCTGCGAGGTAGTTGGCATGGGATCCGGCCACCAGCATTTAATTTATCATTTTTCAAAAAGGAATCCTAGGGTTTTACCTATGAAACTTCCCATAATGACTCTAAGGATAGGATACCTTGTGATAGTTCAAGTTGGTGTGTGGAGGAGGTAGAGATTATGGAGGAAACGTGGCATGAGCAAGTCATTGATGAGTTTTTGTTTGCTCTAGAGGGTGGTGAAAATAAGGAAAGTGAGAATGTTCCCAATAAGGATGAGGGTCTTCTTGATACGGATGAGGAGTTTCAACCCCTTAGAAATCTCAATGAAAGCGTGGTCATCCTTATGGTATCTGCTCCTTCTTGTGATAGAGGAAAAGGTGGTGACAGCCCACAAGTGGAAGAGCCCAAGAAACGAAGATGCAAAAAATTCCCTTTGGTGTTGTTGGGTATGCTTATTTCTTAACCCTCCTACTTATGTTAGAATTGATTGATACCATCACCTATTAATATTTTATGGACTTTAGGACCCTATGTAAGAAGTTTTATTACTTCAATTTTTAAGCTGTCCATTTTATAGTATAGGCTTAGAATATAGGACTTGGAGCGAAAAGGAATGAAGATCTAAGCAAGACTGTGGTCATTGCGCAGGACACCACTGCGCAGGTTTCTCCTGCGCAGCCTTCTACCTTGCTCAGTTTTCAATGCATTCAGATCACCTAACTTGAAAAACGCTTTGAATATGTACGCTTATTAAAGTACTGAGGTGTGCAGAAACGACAAAGCAAGCACACTCAGCAGATCCAACGGTGGAGATGCGCTCAAGAGAAATATTTCAAACGAAGACAGCTGTCAACCTTCTAGAAGAAGCTTTTGAATTTGGTCTTCATGCTCAGTCTCCAACGGCTCTATATCACATGCGCACCAATCATACTGTGTCAGGTCATCAACCTTGATCAGATCCCCAACGGCTATAAAGGACATCTGCTCATCAATCATATTGTGCCAGCTCATCGTCTTTGCTCAGAGCTCCAACAGCTAGTTTTAAGCTCTCTGCTATAAATAGCCTGCTCATCTTCATTTCCAAGTTGCTAGAGTTTGTGCTTACTAATATCCTTGAAGTTCTGAAGATTGCTGCTTATATTCCCAGATTCAAGATCAACCTTCATACCTTCAAACTCCTGCCCAGATCCTAAAAGCCTTGTATCACCCAGAATTCTTTGTGCTCTTCATCTCATAGATTCTTAGAGCCCAGAATTTCTGACACACACACACCTCTTGGAGCTTTGATCATATCGATCTAACTTCTTGAGATACACCAGTTTAATCTAGGATTTGTTCTTCATAGAATAGATTTTGATTTGAGTTTTGATTCATTGTAATCTTGTAAAAGCTCCTCACATTAATATAAATCTCTCCATTAGAAAATCCAAGACTAACCATCTTGGTAGAGGACGTAGATCTTTCATCGATCGAACCTCTCCAAATATCTTGTTCCTTATTCTCGCTATTTATTTCCTGCTTAATCATTTCTGAATTACTGCTTTGTTTGATCTTATCAGATTGCTATTATTGCTGATGTGTTTGTTATTTCTTATTGCC
Organism: Campanula takesimana; assembly: GCA_026119855.1. Classification (NCBI taxonomy): domain Eukaryota; kingdom Viridiplantae; phylum Streptophyta; class Magnoliopsida; order Asterales; family Campanulaceae; genus Campanula; species Campanula takesimana. Next base: position 344,236 of record JAOWBW010000205.1, on the reverse strand, counting down.
TTAGAATCATTTTTATACAACACTTTAAGCCAAAACTTAGCGCATGCGTTTTTATCTCTGCGCAGCCTTTTCCTGCGCAGTAGCTGCTTAAATTTCCGCTGTGCATTTCACACTCTCTGCGCGCTATACCTAGCTTATTTGAGAACTATGCGCATACGCTATTGCTTTGCAAAAGGGTTTGAAAATAATTTTTAAAACGCTATTCACCCCCCCCCCTCTAGCGATTTTCATACCCTTGTTGCCCCTTTGGGACCAACAAGTGGTATCAGAGCAAACACCTTCATAAAACTTGTATCTGTTTTTCAAGCTTAACAGCTTGGGTGCCGATTCAAGATGGCTTCAAAATCTTGGGCAATGGCTAACTATTCACATGTTCCAGTGATGAATGAAGATCACTTCAAAATCTGGAAGCACTGCATGCTCACTCATTTTTCTTCTATCGACGAGATCCTCCACGACATCGTTCTTGAAGGACCCTACATTCCAATGAAGGCTAATCCAGATGCTGCTACCAACAAGGACAATCCCACAATCAAGAAGGCCAAAGAGGAATGGACCGATGAAGAAAAGAAATGGGTTGGCTACGATGGAAGAGCTAGAAACATCATTCTTAGCACTCTAGACCTCTCCATGCACAATCAAATTGTGAGCGGTGGAACTGCAAAGGAACTATGGGATGCTATTGAAGGATATGTGAATGGAGACAAAGTAAGCAAGGAAAACAAAAGATTTGTGGTGCAAAGAAAATTCAACTGCTTCATGAGAAAGGATTGTGAAACCTTGAGACAAACCTATGATCGCTTTTGTGCTATTGTAAACTCTTGTAAATCTCTTGGAACCACATTCACTAATAAAGAAGTCAATTCTCAATTCTTGGATGCGCTAGGTTCCAGATATGTGCACAAGGCAAGTCATCTGGAAGATTCTGGATTTCTAGATACATGGCCACTGCGCAGCTTATACGCTAACTTAAAAGTGTATGAGCTAAAACTTGATCGAATTGACGAAAGTGAAGGCAAAGGAAAACTTGTTTCCTATGTTGCGCAAAAGGAACCTGTGCCTGCTCAAACCTCAGACAAAGTCTCTACTTCCTCTCTACTTGAAATGGGTGATGATGATTTCGCTATGTTCGTAAAACGATTTCAAAAGTTCAGGAAATTCTCCAAGCCAGGATCCTCAAGTAAAGCTCCAGCTAAATTCTCTCGTGGCAGAGACTCAAAGAAAGATGATGACTTGGTCTGCTACAACTGCAGAAAGCCCGGTCATTTTGCTTCAAAATGCCCTACTCCAAAATTTGAGTACATGAAGAGAAACACTGCGCAGAGATCATCAAAGCAGCGCGGAATGATTGCTGAAGAAGACTGCGCAAAAAAGGAACTAAAGACTTGGATAGAGACCGACACTGAAGACAGTGATGATGACTCTGAGGATGGACTGCTCTGCTTGGTGGCTAATGCTGATGCTGATAGCGATTCAGACAATGATCCCGATACGGACACAAAGGCTGCGGCAAGTACAATTCAGAAGAAAGGTCCCACCATCACAGAATTGGTGGAAGTGGGACATCTGACTCCAAGCAGACAGAATGGCAAGTACTTATTTGCCAGAGCAGACCTATCAAAGAAATTTGTAGCTGCACCTCCGCGCAAAGAATCTCTTGAAATTCCTGCTGAAATTGTAATAGAAAAGAATGACCCTGCTGCTGAGCGCGAGTCTATTTTTTAGCAAGCTGAAAAGGTAATCAAGAAATTCAATTCTATGAAAGAAGCAGTGGACTTATCAATTGGAGAAATTTCACAGCTTAAGACGGAGAAAACTCTTTTAAAATCTGAGATTACCCTCCTTAAGGAGCAGATTAAAAGCATGACTCCTCTTACTGAAAAGAACCGTTTCTTGACAGAACACATTTTTTTATTTAAAGTAAGAAACGAAGAGTTGGCTGCTCAAGTAGCTGATCTCACAAAGATCACTGATGAGTGGACAAAATCTCGTGTCACTATGGATCAAATTCTAGAATCCCAAAAAGCCAGTGGAGATAAGGAAGGCTTGGGGTTCTCAACTAGTGACAACTTTAAATGCGCCGTTTGCTCTGAAAGAGAAAAGAATTTTACACCCCAACAAACTGTTGAAATTCCTAAACCAAAGCACTCTGCTTCAATGGGTAAAGGACAGGAGAAAGTCCAGAAACAAAATTTCCATTATGTCTACCCAAAGAAGCAAACTGGGAAAGCCAAGGGTAAGGCTAAAGTTGAACCTGCGCATGATTTCTCATATTCTGACTATGGCTGCGCTTCAACTTCGAATGTCAAATCTGCGCAAAAGGGTCATGCGCATGAAAGCCATGCACCCCAACGCCAGATGCGCATTCTTAAGAAAAGCGCACCCAATCCTCAGAAAATGATATTTGTCAAAGCTAGTTCAACTGCTCCAGTTCAGAATGCTAAGCCAAAGAAAAGTAAAGAGTTTGTGAAAACCCATTCTATAAGTGGCTTTCATCATTGTATTGTGTGTAATGGTTTAGGTCACAAGGCTGCAGAATGCCTTTTGCGATTTGCTCCTAATGAAAAGGGACGTAAAAATCCTAAGGTCAGACAGGAGTGGGTTGTCAAAAGTTACTAACTCTAGGACCCAAGAATAAAGGGGACCTGTGTTTTTAATGTCTATTTTCAGGTCTCCTGCTTCACTGTGCACTCTTCACAAGCTAAAGCTCATACATGGTACCTCGACAGTGGATGTTCTAGACACATGACTGAAGATATCACCACTCTTGAAGATGTGCATAAAGGAAGAGGTCCCTCTGTAACTTTTGGAGATAACAACAAAAGGCACATAGTTGGATATGGAAGAATCAGAAAAGATAAAGTGTGCATTGAGAAAGTTGCGCTCGTAGAAGAACTCAAGCACAACCTGCTCTCCATATCACAATTCTGCGATAAAGGTTTGGAATGTCACTTCACTGCAACGCACTGCTATATCAAAGATGGCACATCCGGACTAACTTTGCTCACAGGGACTCGTAAGACTAATGTTTACATTATTGATCTTACCGCTATAAATTCTATCACTAATCTCTGTTTTGTAGCAAAGAATGTAAGTGAAAGCAGCTGGCTATGGCACAAGCACTTAAGTCATTTGAACTTCAAGTATTTGGCTATGCTAGGACGGGAAAATCTTGTCAAAGGACTTCCCAAAGTAGTTGACCATCACGACAGAAAATGCGCAGCATGCCAGCTTGGTAAACAACCTAAGCAGTCTTTCTCCAGCAAGATTGCCTCAACTTCCAAATGTTTACAACTGCTTCACATGGACTTGTTTGGACCTGTCACCACCGCGAGCATTAGAGGAAACAAATATACTTTAGCTGTGGTGGATGACTACTCAAGATATACATGGGTCGAAATGATGATATCCAAAGATGACTGCTATGATATCTTGACTGCTCTCTTTCGAAGGCTTCAGACTCAAAAAGAAGACGACATCGTAAGCGTTAGATCAGACAATGGAACTGAATTCAAGAATAACGGTATTGCTCAATATTGTGATGATCACGGAATTGATCACAATTTCTCTGCTGCTGGAGTTCCTTAACAAAATGGCGTTGTGGAAAGAAAGAATCGCACGTTGATTAAGGCTGGAAAAACAATGATAGCAGAAGCTAAGCTTCCAAAGTATTTCTGAGGATAAGCTGTCAACACTGCTTGCTTTACTCAGAATAGATCCCTCATCAACAAAACCTACAACAAGACTCCATATGAGCTATGGAGAGGAAGAGCGCCCAACATTGCTTTCTTCAAGATCTTTGGATGCAAATGCTATATCCTTTACAACGGCAAAGACCATAGAGGTAAATTCGACGCCAAAGCAGATGAAGGTATTTTAGTTGGGTATGCCAAACATTCTAAAGCTTTTCGTGTTTTTAATAGAACAACTCTAGTAATTGTAGAATCTGTACATGTTACTTTTGATGAGCATTCTCTCCTTGAGCCACATCTGGCTCCAAATGATTCTGATAATTTTGTTGAGAATGATGAGACAGGTACGCAGCCTCAAACTGCACCTGTGCAAAATGATAATCAAGATAATCAAAATCAGAATCAAGCAAGTCCATCTCATGTGCCAACTCCGGATGTTGCGCCAGAAGTAACGACTCCTGATGCGCAGACACCCCCTCCTGCGCATGATGTTTCTCCGCTTCAGCAAATCACCTTTGATGATCTTGATGCTGGAGCTAATGAAGTACCTATTGAAGATCTTCGTATTCCTACTACTCAACCCAACTTACCCCCTGAGGTTCATGAAGTTAGAGATCATCCAACTTCAAATATCATTGGTGATCTCAATGTAGGGGTTCATACTAGGAGAGCATCAAACTTTGATGATGAATATCACTCCTTTATCTCTCAAATCGAACCAAAGAAGATTGATGAAGCGCTCCAAGATTCAAGCTGGGTTACTGCTATGCAAGAAGAGCTTAACCAATTTGAGCGCTGCAAGGTTTGGACCTTAGTACCCAGACCTCATGACCAAGGAGTTATTGGTACAAAATAGGTATTCAGAAACAAGATGGATGAGAATGAAAGCTTCACCAGAAACAAAGCAAGGTTGGTTGCGCAAGGCTATAGGCAAGAGGAAGGAATCGACTATGATGAAACTTTTGCACCTGTAGCAAGACTAGAAGCTATCAGAATTTTCTTAGCTTATGCCTCTCACAAGAAATTCAAGCTTTATCAAATGGATGTGAAGAGCGCATTTCTCAACGGAGAACTTCAAGAGTCGGTCTACGTAGCTCAACCTCCTGGATTTGAAGATAGCAGATTTCCAAATCACGTCTTCAAACTTCAGAAAGCTTTGTATGGACTTAAGCAAGCTCCAAGAGCATGGTACGATACTCTATCAAAATTTCTACTAGATAAAGGCTTCAAGCGCGGTAAAATCGATACAACTCTCTTTATTGCTAAGTATAATGATCACTCTTTACTTGTTCAAATTTATGTCGATGATATTATATTTGGTTCTACTAATGAGTTACTTTGTAAGCGCTTTGAAAAGCCCATGAAAAGCAAGTTTGAGATGAGCATGATGGGAGAACTCATATTTTTCCTCGGGCTTCAAATCAAACAATTAAATGATGGCATCTTCATAAATCAAGCCAAGTACACAAGGGACTTAATCAAGAAATTTGGACTTGACAATGCTAAAGCATACGACACTCCAATGGCCACGGGCAATAAGCTTGACAAAGACTTGAAAGGTAAGAAAGTTGATCAAACTTTATATCGAGGTATGATTGGCTCTCTACTTTATCTTACTGTAAGTAGGCCAGATATTATCTTTAGTGTTTGTGTCTGTGCGCGCTATCAAGCGGACCCTAGAGAAGCACACTTAACTACTGTTAAACGCATTATTAGATATCTTTCTGGAACTGTTAACCTTGGACTTTGGTACACCAAAGATTCGAATTTCGATTTGCTAGGTTATTCAGATGCAGATTACGCAACATGCACAATTGATAGGAAGAGCACTAGTGGCACTTGTCATTTCCTTGGAAATAGACTTGTTGCGTGGGCAAGCAAGAAGCAAGCTGCTGTATCAATTTCCACTACAGAAGCTGAATACATTGCTGCTGGAAGCTGCTGCTGCCAAATCCTATGGATGAAGCAACAATTGGTGGACTATGGAATTCATGAAGGAAATTGTCCAATTTTCTGCGACAATATGTCCACCATAGCAGTCTCCAACAATCCTGACATGCATTCAAAGACAAAGCACATCGACATCAAATATCATTTTCTCAAGGATCATGTGGAAAAGGAAACATTCATCTAGAGCACGTGGGCACAGATAATCAAATTGCTGATATCCTTACAAAGGCTCTTGACGCAAAGAGATTTGTATTCTTGAGAGGAGAAATGGGTATGCTTGAACTTAGCTAACTTGTCCATATGATCTGTTAATACTAATAATCTTGTGTTTACTTGATGGTGTTCATCATAGGTCAAGATCTATGCTTCTGCGCAACCCATGCGCAGTAATTCATTTGCGCATGACCCTAATGTTAAGTTTTTAATAGAATCTATTGTGCTATTTAAGCTCTGCGCATGATTTTAACATACGCACACTTCGTGGATCGCAGGTAAGTCTTTTATTTATTAGAAATTGCACATAGGTCCCTGACTGAAAAGTCAACGCTTAGTTCACAAGGGTACTTGTTCAATTAAATTTTTTCCTCGCCTTAATTTTTGAATTTTCTTAGGAAATTACGCTTTTGCCCCTGCGCATGTCCCATTATCATTAATGCATACGGCCATTAATGATAGCGCCTGTTAGAACTCCCAAGCAACATTTATGAGGGAGTTGATATGACTGTGACTGCTTAGACCTGCTCACACTCGCGCGCGTCAGGTCTGCGCACGCGCGTTCCCCATTCGGCCACGTCGCTTCGCTATCGTGCGCCTCTGCTGTTTTTCACCAAATCGCCGCCTTTCACCAAACCGGCTGCTGACGTCATGTGCCTTTTCTCTTTTTGGTATGAATTCCTTTTGACTCTTCCCTTTCTCTCTCTCCTGCTCACTCTCCTCTTTCACAAATTCATCATTTTCTCTCCTCTGCTACCTACTCTCCACCTCCCAATCATTTCCTTTTCTTTTCTCTTTGCCTTTCCTTTCAAAATCTGCAAATCCCTTCTCTCTCTTTCTCATTTCAAAAACCCTAGTACCATTTAAATGGCTCCCCGAAAATCAAAAGCTAAGGTAGTTGTTGAGATCCATGAACCGGTTAAAGAGGTTCCTCCCCCAGAAGCTAAGACCGTCGACGACATGGTAACAATTTCTGACCCTTGAACTCATATTCTGTCAATCCGCCATTGTTGAGCCTCGAGTTCTTAAAACTCCCTTTTTCGATTTTTTTTTCTCATCTTTCAATCATTTTCAAAATCGTTTGTTGTTTTGGGTTCTTCTCTCTCTGATCTACATATATATCTACTTTATTTCACGATCAATACTGTTTTCACACGTTTTCTGCAAAAAATTTCGTTCGAAAATATCTTGAGCAGACGAACAGTTTTCTTCAGTTTCTGGGCTTAATCTCATGTTTTTGGAAATTTCGTTGTTATGGTTGTTTTCGTCCTTGCAATGCGGTCATTTCGACATATTTTTTGTCCATTTTGGTCAATCTTTGATTTTTGGTGTTCTTTGTGTTCTTCGTGTTCATGTTCTATTAATTCGTGTTCATCAAGTTCTTATTTCCCTCTTATAATTTGGGTCGCATAAGAATTTCTAAGTGTTTGCGTTGCGCATGCATACTTTCTTTTGCGCATTTTTACCTGTTTGTGCGCATTACTTTCTTGATCTTTTAGTATGGAGTTGTTGCGCATACATATATATGCGCTATCTGCGCATTCGCTTCGCTCCATGCGTGATTCTTGTCTAAACTATTTCTTGTTTTGCGCAGAATTCTTTCTATTTCCTACAAGGCTGGGAATGAGATCTTGCTGCGCTACACAAACATGATGTCGAACGCAGAATTGTTCATCTTATGGATTCCTCCGGCATCTTACCTCTCTTTACACTGGATCAGGACTTCTATGTCCCCTCTCTTGTAGACGAGTTCTTTGAAAACGCAGAGAGAGTCAGCATGACGCACAAGCAAACTCGAGCAAAGATTGATGTTATCCGCTCAGTTGTTCAGAATTATTCAGTGCGCATTGTTCCTGCGTCACTTAAGAAGCTTTATGGGTTCAATGTTGATGATGCGCCAGAAGTATATTCTGAAGCTAAACAAAACAAGCTTGCGTAGAAACTGGTTGGAGAACCCACTCTTGTAAAGAAGTGGAGCGTTCAAGATCGCAAGGAATTTGGTGAGGTAATGTATCACCTGTGCACCATTATTGGTGACTCAGTAAACTGCAAAAATGGAAATAAGGGCAAGTTCATTTCCAAGCAGTGGGCTTATTGCACTGCGGATTATAATGGCGATGCTCTAGACTGGTCCTCTGTTCTATTTGACGAGCTATGGGATGCGTCGGAGAGTTATGACAAGCGCATGGACAAGAAAGTAGCCAAGTACAGAACTCACTGTAGGCTACTATCTAAGTATTTAATGAATGTCTCTGAGCTGCGCACCTTCGTACAGAAGCGTCCTGAACTCAAAGTTCCGTGCACCAAGACCTATTCCATCTCTCACCTCTACTCACTGCGCAATGAAATTAGTCGTGGTGATTATCGCAAGATTTGGAACAAGGACACCAGCCCAAACAAGAAAAATTGGGTTGATAGTAATGATGATGATGATGATGATGAAGCCCCTCAACCCAAGGCAAAGAAAACTGACGCACAGCCTTCAAAGGCCACTGCGCCTGCTGAACCTGAAACGGCGGCTGCGCAGGCAAAACGTAAAGGCAAAGGTATTGCAGATCCTGCGCCAGAAAAGGTGAAGGAAATTCCTAATGTCAGGTCAACTACTGGCATTAAAATAGGATCTGATTTACCACCTCCTGCTCCCAAGCCTTCAAAGAAGCGCAAAGATCCTTCTGCGCCTGCTCCCTCTCCTGTAAAATCCAAGAAAAAGTCTGAATTTACCAGACTTCCTCCTGCGGCGTCTATGGTTGAAGAAGACAGCGAGTCTCGAATGGATGAGACTGCTGCTGATGCTGATGCTGCGGATGATACCGCGCAGGGGGAGCAAGATCTAAAGGATGCTGACTTCGGTACACCTGCCAAGGCCCCTGCTTCTGCACCTGCTAAGGATGTTCCTCTTCGAACTCCGCGCAAGAAACAAGTTGTGCGCAGCACTACGAAAGGACAGCCAAAAGCTGCGGATCCACCTTTTCCTGAACCATCAATAAGTGCCTTCCAACGCCTCAATATTCCGGTTGGAAATACTCAACCTGGCACCTCTGTCCTCCATGATGGATTGGACTTGGAAGATGAGGATGAGGAAATTGCCAAGACTGCGCAGGCCGATGATGCTGCACAGCGAACTGCTGTTGATCCTCGTGAAGGTGAAAAGGAAGGGGATGTGCGCACAACTGATACAGATAGCAGCAGCACACACTCATCTACGCATAGTTATCCTGCTGCTGATCCTATTCATCTCTCTCTCTCTCTCCCAATCTACCCTCACCTAAACACTCTCCTCCCAAAGAGACTCCTTCTCCCGCCTCAGAACAAGCTGCTCCTTCCGTTTTTCCTACTTTTCCCACCATATCTACATCCTCTCTCTCTTCCTCTGCTGATCTGCGCCAAATTCTCCAGGCTCTCAATACTATTCAAGTCAACTAGGTTGCTATGCAGTCTCAAATGACTCAGCTCATTACTGCGCAGACTGCTATCCAAGAGCAACATGAAGTGCAGCGATTAGAGATTGCTGCTATTAAGGGGGAGAATGTATTAGAGTCAAGTACCTCCGCAGGTCCCTCAGGCCCCTCTGTGCAGCGCGTCCCTGATGCTTTAGATCAAATGGTTTTGGACTCTCTGAAGTCAATAGCTGGGATGCTTGAAAATGTTTGCACCTATACCGCTATCAATGATGGATTTATAGGACTGCTTAAGCGTCTGCGCAAGAGCTTGGCCGATGGGTTGCATGAAGGGTTTGCCGGGTTGGAAGCAATGATGTTGGAGAAATTAGAACAAGGTGGTCCTACGCATACCAATGCGCTTAATATGGAAATTGTCAGGGAGTGCATAACTCAAGCGATGACTGATTTCGCTGATGGGTTCAACGCTAGGATGGATCAAGCTATGTTCGATATTCAATCCAGCGTGAACACTCAGCGCCTTCACACTGACCAAAGACTCGAAGCAACGCAGGCCACCGTCATCAACACTATTGAAGCTGCGGAGCAGTCATATTTCAACCAGATGACTGGACATCAAGTGCAGTACAAAGCCAACTTTCAAGAGATGCGAGAGGACAACAGAGATATGCGCAGAGGAATGTCTACCTATGTTGGTGAGGCTGTGGCGTTCAGAGAGAGGTTTCAAGAACTGAAGATTGAACTTATGAATAAGTTCAACAGTCTGCAGAATGAGATGCGCGAAGCCCTGCACAGGATCAACATAGACTAGGTTCTATGTAATTTTTTGTTTTTACGCAAGGTATTCCTTTTTGTGCGCATTTTGTTTTTCTTGTTCAAACTTGTAATCTGAAACTCTTTACATTTCAAGTTTTAATGAGAAAAATCGCATCATTAGTTTCCAAAACCTTGTTCAATTCAAACTCTTCGTTTGTGGAACAATGATTGCATTATTTCACCTCATGCTCATAATCTTAACTGCTCATATTTTCAACGCATGATGTTTAAACATTCAGTTTAAACGCATACTTAAACTAAAACTCATATTATTTGTATGCGCTGAATGATATTTCTGTCTTTCTCATATTGTAAGATAATCCTTTGGATAGACTAGAAATCTATAGCATTGGCTAGTGTGTGCATTGACTTGAAGCATGATTTAACATTTTCATTCTTATGGACATGTTATTATCAAGTACAATGAATTTCCTTTGTTATAGTAGGTAATGGCATCAATCATTTAGGGGGAGATTGTTGGGTATGCTTATTTCTTAACCCTCCTACTTATGTTAGAATTGATTGATACCATCACGTATTAATATTTTATGGACTTTAGGACCCTATGTAAGAAGTTTTATTACTTCAATTTTTAAGCTGTCTATTTTATAGTATAGGCTTAGAATATAGGACTTGGAGCGAAAAAGAATGAAGATCTAAGCAAGACTGTGGTCATTGCGTAGGACTAATCTGCGCAGGACACCACTGCGCAGGTCTCTCCTGCGCAGCCTTCTACCTTGCTCAGTTTTCAATGCATTCAGATCACCTAACTTGGAAAACGCTTTGAATATGTACGCTTATTAAAGTGCTGAGGTGTGCAGAAACGACAAAGCAAGCACACTCAGCAGATCCAACGGTGGAGATGCACTCAAGAGAAATATTTCAAACGAAGACAGCTGTCAACCTTCTAGAAGAAGCTTTTGAATTTGGTCTTCTTGCTCAGTCTCCAACGGCTCTATATCACCTGCGCACCAATCATACTGTGCCAGGTCATCAAACTTGATCAGAGCCCCAACGGCTATAAAGGACATCTGCTCATCAATCATATTGTGCCAGCTCATCGTCTTTGCTCAGAGCTCCAACAGCTAGTTTTAAGCTCTCTGCTATAAATAGCCTGCTCATCTTCATTTCCAAGTTGCTAGAGTTTGTGCTTACTAATATCCTTGAAGTTCTGAAGATTGCTGCTTATATTCCCAGATTCAAGATCAACCTTCATACCTTCAAACTCCTGCCCAGATCCTAAAAGCCTTGTATCACCCAGAATTCTTTGTGCTCTTCATCTCATAGATTCTTAGAGCCCAGAATTTCTGACACACACACACCTCTTGAAGCTTTGATCATATCGATCTAACTTCTTGAGATACACCAGTTTAATCTAGGATTTGTTCTTCATAGAATAGATTTTGATTTGAGTTTTGATTCATTGTAATCTTGTAAAAGCTCTTCACATCAATATAAATCTCTCCATTTGAGAAATCCAAGACTAACCATCTTGGTAGAGGACGTAGATCTTTCATCGATCGAACCTCTCCAAATAGCTTGTTCCTTATTCTCGCTATTTATTTCCTGGTTAATCATTTCTGAATTACTGCTTTGTTTGATCTTATCAGATTGCTATTATTGCTGCTGTGTTTGTTATTGCTTATTGCCTTAGAATCCTTTTTATCCAACACTTTAAGCCAAAACTTAGCGCATGCGTTTTATCTCTGCGCAGCCTTTTCCTGCGCAGTAGCTGCTTAAATTTCCGCTGTGCATTTCACACTCTATGCGCGCTATACCTTGCTTATTTGAGAACTGTGCGCATACGCTATCGCTTTGCAAAAGGGTTTGAAAAGAATTTTTAAAACGCTATTCACCCCCCCCCCCCCTCTAGCGATTTTCATACCCTTGTTGCCCCTTTGGGACCAACAGGTGCTAAACGACAAAAGAAAAAGAGGATTATATATGGGGCTCGATCTGAAGATAAAGACCCGCGAGAATGCAAAGTGGTCCAAAGGAAGAAAGGTGAAATCCAAACCGGGCAACGGTCGGGCTAACGACCTTAACCAAATGCGCTTGTTGGGAGGCAACCCAACTAGGTAACATTTATTTTTCTTTCATTTTATTCTTTTATTGTGTCGTGTCATCCTTTGAACCCAAATCATGTTTTAGTTCCTTATGCTATGAGGACATAACATGTTTTGATTTGTGGGTAGGCATCTCTCCGAGTTTGTGGGTTTATAGGAGAGTGTATATAGTTGTCACCCTAAAAAAAGAATAATTTTTAAAAATTTGTTCTCTTTATATTTAGGGATGTTGGCCATGGTCGGTGATGATCCGTGGGTTTGTTTTTATTAGCCATCGTGGTGTCATTGTTTAACCTAGAGTTGGAACTGCATTAACCCTACTAAATGCATGATTGCAATACCTCTCACTTATATTATTTCCACGATCATGTTATCAACTTAAGAATAATTTATGGGATCACTTGGTATATGCTCGGGGACTCTATAACATTGTTGCATGGTTGTCAATAACAAGTCAATAGGTTATTCGGTATTTATGGCATTTCTTTCTCAACCCTTTTGTTGGCGTTGTTTTATCTATCTAGTCACTTAAATAAAATCAACGCTAGAACACCCTTTTGAGCTTAATAATGCATGAAATAATGGCACATTAAAGACCGTCGTTCACCTTCTTTTGACACCCGATTTCCTACACTTTTGCACTAAGAAGAAATTAGACCCACCTTGACGAGGAAGTGGATTAGGGAATTATGGGAATTTATGGTATATGGCCAAATATATGAAAAGGGGAGTATGTAAAGAAAGAAAGGGGCAAGCACAAAAAATATTGGAATCAAGGTGTGGTGTGCAAAGTCTGTAAATAGCACACCTTTATCTTATGTAAAGCCCTAGTTTTTTTTTTAAAAAAAAAAAGAAAAATATTATGTAAATATATATATTCATAAAAATCTTATCCCCTTAATGTATTGAAGTGATGATTGTGAAAGGCCACAGAAATAGGGAAACATATCTCACCTCATATAATTATATAAAAGTTCAAGTTTGGAGGTGAGACAGTGTGAGAATTGGGTGAGCAGAGAGTTTAACTTATGGTGAGGATGTATATTGTAGAATACTTCTTAGTCCACTTCCTTAGCTTCGTATGTCTTTACCTTCATTTGTAACAGTGAACCTAGCCTCGCACGTTTTTTGTGCTTAAAACTTTATGCCATATGTTCTTTCAATATCGGTAACCGGGTTGACAACTGTGTATACATGATTATGAGTGTCCTTGATTGGGTTAACGTGTATCATCATTATCATTTGTGGATTTAGAAGCATTAACTTAAGTAATCCTATAAACTAATCTTATTTTGGTCACATTGATCACCAACATCACTCATCCTATCATGCTGCGGTGGAAAATCAAACGAGTTAGAAGTGTGTATGTGTTGCAATTTGATTTTATGATGGTACTGTAGACACCCCGCTTTGGACCTCTCACCCCGATTGCATACATAGTATTTTTATTTAACTTGTTTTTGTTAATTTCTGTTACTTCCGTTAAGTTCCTAACTGATTCCGTTAGTTTTGGACTAAACTGTGTAACAGAATTAACTTTTGAGTCTTTTCTGTCATTCTGTCATTTTTAGACTCGCGCGCCTCCGGCACTTCTTGTGGGCTGCGCGCGCGAATCGCCCTAAAAGCGGGACTCGCGCGCTTCCCATTTTGGCAGTAACGGATAGCATCATTTTTCCCTCCCTTTTCTTATTTAGAAAATCTCTTCTTGATCACAAACACCTCCTTTTTACATCCACATTCATTCCCCCTTATTTCATAACTCCCAAATCCTTTATTCTAGCCATTCTTCATAAAAACAAAATATTTCATTATTTGATTTTCTTTTATTTCTTTCATTAATTCTTTTATTTATCTTTTTCTTGATTGGTCAATTCCATTTCACATGTATTGACCAATTTCCCTCCAACCTTTCCCTCCTAATTTTACCTATAAAAACCATCATCTCCTACCTTGGAAAGGGACTCTCTTTTTGGACCTTGAACACTTTCTCTTTACACAAAACTCTACACAAAGTTCTACACAACTATTTCTCTACAACAACTCCACTTTCAAGTCAAGGTTTCAAGTCCGCTTTTCTAAAGGTACAACTTTTCTCTTTCTCTTTTATTTATGTCTTACTAGTATGCAATCTCCATAAAAGGAATACAACCAGAAGGCCACTTCACTATTGAAGTTTGGTCAAGGTTACATTCCAACATTCCAAACACTAATTAAATTCCATTTCATTTCTTATGTAATTGTTTGGCATATTCAACATGTAATCTTTTAGCATAAATTAATTAATAAAATCATTCTTTTTTATTTCCCCTTTTCTTCCCATCTCAATTGTTAGCACATTTTTTATATCAATAAATTGAAGGACATTAGCACTAGAACATCAAAAGTAGCAAGACCCGCGTAAGCGGGGCGGAGTGGGTGTTTAAGTACTTCCCACTCCGTCACCTAACCCCCGAACCCTTCTCTTCCCGAATCTCTGGTTTTCGTACATAAAAAATTGGCTTTTCTTAGGTTTTCTCGCGTTCCTCTAAAATGTGGGTGGCGACTCTTAAAATCAAGTAGACATCCTAGGTTAATTCACCGCTCTAGCCAAGCCGTGGTTCCTCGGGGTATCTAGAGTGGCGACTCCGCTGGGGATATAGAGGGTTAAACTTGCGTTTTTCATTCTTGGTGTTCTTTTATTCTGTTTTCTGGGCATTCTGGTAAAAAGGGTAGGAAGCGCGCGCCTCCGGCCTTCTTGGCCTGAAGCGCGCGCGTCCGGCCCTTATTACCAGAATCGCCCGCCTCCCATCTTGTCGTTCAATTCCATGTTTATGTGCTAACGTTTACTGCAAGGGAAAAAGTTCTATAATTTAGGGTCAAGGCAATCCCTTGAACCCGCTGATTTGTGGGTACTGCCCAGAAGCGGGCGCCTCCATTTCTCTCAATCTAACGCGCGCGCCTCCCGAGTAGGCTTCTGAATGCGCGCACTTCTAGGTATTTCCCAGAAACAGAACAGTGAACAGAATGGACAGTGTTGACAGTGTGTGGGCACCGGGCCTGCACATAACTTCTTTTACTTTCTGTTTATTTTTATCGGTCACACGGGTGATTCGAAAGTTGTAAATTATGTGCTTATTTGTTTTTATTTCTTTTTTCTTTTGAAAAAAAAAATATTTTGTCACTTGTTAGACCTCACACTACGCGCACAATTCCTATCAACTGCTCACAATCGAGTCGCACAAGTCCAACCCCAAACCCGTCGAGGCCCGTCCTAGGAAGTTTCAAGCTCCACTCGACCTTGACTCTTCCGAAGCGGTAAACCTCAGCCCGTGGCGTAGTTCACGACTACATGCCGGGGGTGACCTTTAAGCCTTATATTTAAGCCGAGCACAAACCACACAATTCTAGTTAGGGTCTAACACTCCGTGACTCAAGTCGGTTTCCATGTGCCGAGATTTCCCTAAACTAATGTTTTCAAATCATACATGCCACTCGTTGTTTTGGACGAAATAAAACTCCGTCCCCAAGTGGTTATTATGGACGAAAATAAAAATTCGTCCCCGCATGTATGCTTTACTACATTAATTTAGTTTAATCCCGACACATGTAGGATTCACAAGCATGGTGGAATCCGATGAGTATATGGGAGCGCGAGAAGGTCTATATACTAGTGTGACGATTCCACTATGTTTCTAGAAACCCCAAAAAGGACCACGTCCTTCCGACTTTTGTAAATAAATAATAAAAAAAAGAGTCATTTTTCTTTATGTGGTTGAGTCTTTTCTTGTTTGTGGGTGAAATCATTTTACTCAAAAGGTGTTTGTGGGGCCATCCTAAGATCAACCGTGTTCTCTCCATAGGTCCAATGGCTTCAAACGGCAACGACAACGGAATTCCCGTGTCCAACGAAGGGTTATTCCGCATGGTGAAAGTATTGAAATGGCAAATTGATACACTAGCCGAGGATGTTCGCCGCAAGGATGATTTATGGCGAGCCCGTTACGAGCATGTAGAAATGGCCCATAAAAGAGAAGTATCCAAACTCGAGGACCAATTGAAGGGGATCACGAATGAAAGATAGGTCCAAGGCATCAATACCGGTTTGGTCAACACTCTCATGTCCTACATTGACCAAAAGCTTAGTGGGCTAAATTTGCACAAGGGCCCAAGCTCCGATCTTCATCAAGCTTCTCTCCTCATGAACACTATGGAGGCTCTTCCCAAAAAATTCAAGATGCCCGATATTGGCAAGTTCAACGGTAACTCTTGCCCCGACGCTCATGTTGACTCCTACATTTGGGCCATGCTACCAAAGAAAGTGTCTCCTCAAATAATGGCACAATGCTTCCCGCTTACTCTCGAGGGGGTCGCAAAATATTGGTATATGGGTCTTCCAGTTTCCACCCGCCTCAATTGGGATGCCGCTTTGCTTGCCTTCAAGTCACAATATCAAGGCAACTCCATATTCCGCCCCACCAAGAAGGAATTGGAGAGCACCGTGCAAATGGGTGATGAATCATTTGGGGACTTCTATCGCCGTTGGAATGACAAGCTAGCCGAGATGGTTGATAGGCCTTCCAAGAAAGAACAAATGGACATCTTCTTGAAGTGTTTGAAAATAGACTACCACACTCATCTTAGTGGGGCTTTTCACTCCAATTTTTCAAGCATGTATGATGCGGGGGTTAGAATTGACAATTTGCTCCGAGAAGTGGCCGAGTCCTCCTATGACACAAGCTTCAACGACAAAGGGTTCCCAAGCAATGACATGGAAGAATGTAGTGACATGGAAGACTACAACGACAATGAGGACTACAACGACATGGGGGATGACGACAACAATCTCCGTTTCTCTTTCTCTACCTAGAAAGAGGATTAAAAAAAAAAGAGTCAAAAGTCCTTTAATGTGTGCATTAATGTTTTCTCTCGTCCTATATTAAATGTTCTAGTCCATTGAGTCATCAAATAAAATTCGTTCGTGTTCTCATACACTCTTTCGAGTTGTTCAATTAATTCTTGGCAAAATGATGAAAAAATGTCTAAACAAGTTTTGGAATGAAGGCCATCGCTTGAACGCCTAGGGGCTAAACATCGACGACGGCATCAACAACGAAGACATCAACAACGACGAAATCAAGACAAAGAAAGGTGGAACAATGATCATGAAGCAAGTTTTCAAAAGGGGATATATATATATATATATATATATATATATATATATATATATATATATATATATATATATATATATATATATATATAAAAAGAGCTCGCTAGGTTGAAATCCTCAAATCAACCTAGGCAAAAGTTAGAGCACAAAAAAAAAAAAAAAAAAAAAATCTCCCTTCATTCAAAGAAGTTCACAACATCATTCCACCAAACGAAGGACGAAGCAACATCGACAACAATCACGACGAAGCAACAATTCATCACGGCGAATGGAGAATCAACAAGAACTACGGTGACCTGAGCCTCTACACTGGAGGAACGTAGGCAACCTTCGGGTCCGGTCTCATGCAAGAAAGAAGATATGTTTAGCCCTAGCGCGTTATGGTGATCGGCCTTCCTCTCGAACTTGTTAAGACATCTTTGTACGAGTCATTTGCCAATGAATTAATCACCTCAAGATTGAACAACTTTCTTAGAATTGGAATCGCTTCACGTTCCTTGTCGAGTCTAGGGGTTTCTCTTCTTTTTGCGATACTCCCAGTTTCTTGCAATCAAACTGGGGCTTTCTTTATCTTCTCTCTTAATGACTTACTTGCCTTCGTGAGTCATTCAAAAAATATACATACATGAAGTCAATACTAGGGACACTTCCCTAGTCGAGTCAATGTCACTCATCTTTAGTGACAAGAGGTCTTCACCGCAAAATCACATGTCTTATCTCCTCAGCCAGAGTCAATGCACACTTCCTCATTAATCGTGTCAAAAAAAAAAGATGCAAAAGAGATGCCCGCTAGATCGAAAACCCGAAAGGGCGGTCTAGGCAAAAAACAGGGTGCGTCATAAAAAAATGAGAGAGAGAGAGAGAGAGAGAGAGAAGGGAAAGAGAAATGGAGATCTCCGGCCTCTAAAGAAGACAACTACACGAGCTCTACATTGGATCTCCTCAGCAAGTCAATTCCCCACCGAGTCAGCTTTGCAAAAGGCTCGACAAGATATGGCACCATCAAAGGTTATATTGGGTTATCGGCGTCATTCTCCGGCAGTGTGCATTTTTGGGTTCATGAAAAGAAGGCCCGTGGTAACCAAGACCCATCTGAGAACGAGCCCATCATAAAAGAGCACGAGGTTGCACAAATAATCCCTAGCTGGTCAATTGGCTTGGGCAGCAAATAGCAACAACATGTGTCTCAGTTTTCAAAGCTTCTGCAAGTATGTGCTTCTAAAGTACGCCGAAAGACTCCCGAGAAAAGGAGTAGCTCTTGCCATGTCCTCTCATGTTTGTTCCCTCGCACGAGGATGAGTCACTCTTGCTTTGCTCAACAAATGGTGATACCCTAGGGGCTATGTGACTCAAGAACAAGGGCTTCTTTTGCTTCATTTGACAATCAATAAGCCCTAGGGGCTATGCTTGAGAAAGATGTGTGAGACTATCCTCAAAGTCTCTCAAAAGGGATGTCAAAGAGCCCTCTTGTCATGTGTGCCCGTACTCGTTCCCCCAATCAAGGATGGACCTTTCTCGCAATCAATGATGACACTCTAGGGGCTACGGTCAAGTCTTAAAGGCTCATTCGGCAAGAAGCAATTCACTTCAATGTCCCCAGCAACATTTGAATCTTTATACCGAAAGGTCTCAAGGGGATTCGCAATCTACAATCTTTTGGGCTACGGCATTACAGTGATACAAGAAAAGGGAAATATTGGGGCTTCGCAATTAACAAGCTTTTGGGCAGTGGTACCCGAGCAATACAATTTGGGAGTAGTCTTATGGCTCCATGAAAGGGATCAAACTTCAATGGTCCTGTCGCGCCCCATACCCGTGGTCCTACTTGGCCCCACGCTCGGGACACGATTGGAAGACGTTATAAAACACCTTTAGAATTTTTTTTGAAATATACTTTCATAAAGTTTAACAAATCCACACTTGAAGTTCAAAGACTTCCACTGACTTTCAAACAAACTTTCACAAACGAAACTATTTAGCCCGAAGGATTACAAACCTTTATACAAATGTACTCACACCAACATTATCCAAAATATAGGTGTTACAAGACGATGAAGTCAAGGAAACTCTACCCAAAAGGTTATACATTTATGTAATGTAACCTTGACAAAACAAAACCCAACTCTTACCACTTTCAACGTCCTCCCGCCAAAGTCCTAGCCCCTGGACTCGCCTTTATCTAAAACAGTAAACAAATAAGGGGTGAGAATGAATCTCAGTAAGCTACTAAAATGCAACTACGTTACATGCTGATATGATAATCATAAAAAAAACAATATCAACAAATAATCATATAGCATATAGAACATAACATGAGAGGCTCCCTATCGCCAACCGTCCCATACCGGTTGGAAATAACGACCAACTCATCATACAACACATAGTGTAGGAGTAAACACTCCTACGAGGATACCAAGCCAAGGTTTACCGAAATAACATGATCATCAGAGAAAACCATCTGAGAAAACCATCTGAATAACCATCTGAGAAGACCATCTGTCTGAAACCATCTGAGCAGCATAAATAGCTGAAGCCGGGATCCCGAAAACCAAACCATAACCATAATAACCAAAGTTCTCGAATCAAACATAACCATCTGAGAAGTATCAACAAAGCAGCACAATGGCTGAAGCCGGTTCCGGAACCAAACAATCACAACAACAACAATAGCGGGAGAAAATGACACAAAGTCATACCCCTAAATGCTCACGCGAGGGAGCGAGTTCATCCCATCCAAGGTCAATCTGGACTGAGGAAATAGGTCCAGTGGAAAAGCCTTATAGTGCACTTAACTGATGCCACTACAATGCCTTCCACCTCCACTCGATACATCCCAAACCTGAGAAATAGGACCAGTGGAAAAGCCTTATAGTGAACTTGGCTAGTGTGCCACTATAATGCTTTCCACCTCCACTCGATAACACACAAAACCAGCTGGACTTTCAACAAAAAGCACAGTAATAAATACTTGCTAAAACAACAACCATGGCATGATTCCATAGAAGGAAACCACACAAGCTCATCATAGAGAAGTAAACACGTTTTCACAATAATGTGCACAATCTTGACATTAAGTCACCACACAATCCATCTACACAATCACATTAAGTCAAACCCGACCACAAATGACCAATTCTATCATTTTGATACCTCATAACAATTATCTAGGCATCCTAGGACATCGCCTAAGACCTAGCCCAATACTTAATGAAAAACAAACAAGTTGTTAAAACTCAGACTGCTCGGCCGCTCTACCTACTTGACTCGGCCGAGCGGATCAGTCGAGTCCTTTACTTTGATCGGCCGCTCTCCTAGAACTCAACATTCGACAATAAGGGGATCGACCGCTCTAATTTACTGACTCGGCCGCTCCACTGCAGAATGGCCAATTCCCAGGAAAAATCTAACAAAGTTCACTTTCATTACCAAGTGTTACCCAATCCTAAAGCACAACAACATCATTATAACTTCACAACACTACCATACCAACCTCATCTAGCATATACCCATAATAATAAAAGTTATTACTACTCCCTCCGTCCCAAATTTACAAGTATAATAAAAGTTATTACTACTCCCTCCGTCCCAAATTTACAAGTATATATAAAAGTTATTACTACTCCCTCCGTCTCAAATTTACAAGTATATATAAAAGTTATTACTACTCACTCCGTCCCAAATTTACAAGTATAACAAAATTAATCTAAATCACAAAATACCAATCACAAGTATAAGTATAATTTTTCTAACATACTAATATACTCACTTATACTTTCATTCATTTCCCCGTCCCACGAATAATAATATAATTTTTATAATATACTTATTTAACATTTAATCAAGTTAATATTTTACCGTCCCACGAGTAGGAGTATAATCTTTACTATCATTCTAACAATACCCAGGCACACAAACATGTTCAATTAGCATACTTTCATTCAACCCAAGGTATATTTCCAGTATACGTATACTCCCTTTGTCCCAAATAAACAAGTATCACAAATAAATACTTTTCACAATAATTTCACCACATATCACACATATAGCAAATATATGACTATTTTACTATTTAAGGGGAATTAGTAACTTACCTATTTCTGGACAAAGTATCGCAGAAATATATTTTGTTCGGGTAGGAATGACCTATTCAACGCCCTGATCATTTATATATAATTAGTTTTTGAAACGGATAAGTAATTAAAATGAACTAAATCGAAATAGGACGAACTTACCCGTCTTCTTCGATGAACCAGAGAAACAATTGGGAAAGTGTAAGTGTGTGTAGTGTGTGTTACGCAGAGAAGAGAAAGTAGATAAGATTGATTTATAAAAATCTCATTTTACACTTTAGTCCTCCAACTTTCAAACTGAACAATTAACCCCCTAAACTTTAAAGTTACACTTTAGACCCTAAAGTTTCAACTAACTCATTTATTCTTTTTAAAAAAATTACTATTAACCAAATAAATAACACAATTAAGCAAATAATATAAGCAAGTCATAAAAATATTTTCTAATACATAAAATTCACACATAAGTTCAAATTAAAATTCCCAAAAATATAAAATAAATATAAAATGAATAACACGAATTTTGGGGTCGTTACAGGTCCCTCAACACTTCCAGTCAAAAGGCCACTTGGTTTTAAATGAAGACTCCGATGATATGAATGAATTTGATGATTCTTTTTAGAACTCACAGCGAGATTCTGAAGGAAGTCTTAGAGAAAAGGAAAAAGATTCAATATGCTAGACTCACCCGGCTGAGTTATAGCGGGCAATGCCAATATGTTAACTCTATAAGCAGGGTTACGGCCAATCTCAATGTTTCTGCAAGTACTGCACCCCCTTTCTCCAAGATCAAAAGCATAGGCTGCATCCGAAGATCCGCCGTCGACTCAACTCAAGAAGACTCAAGCAAACATACCGTTCGAGACTTTATCACACCAAGACCTTATCATCTGCAACAACATCACCATCTCCCACGAGACGTCTCCCGAAGACCGTACTACATTTTCAACATGGACCTTCCGCCATTTGGGTATCAACCACAAAAAGGGCCATCCATCTCCAAACAAGAGAAAGAAGGAGATCGCCTTCAAGAGTTCTTCCCAATAGCGCCATCCGCTCCCACCATAATGCTAAGCCGATTCCAAGAAAATTTGAGGCTTCACACCGAAAGGTCTCTACATCCCGCCATCTACAAACTTGATAAGCCCATGACATTTGGGGCTTAGTAATCTCTCAAAGCTTGGTATCAATGATCTTCTCTTGGGGCTTGCCCACGTCGACAACAAAAGACAGTTTATTTGAATGGGCTAAGAGTTGATTCATCTTGGGGCTTCATAAGCCACTCAAAGTTCAGCATTCGAGGGGCTTTACAATCAGCAACCCCTTATCTCGGCATCAAATGCCTTTTGGAGCCCCATAATCGACAAATCTCTTGGGGCTAGACATCAATTTTCGTTGGACACCACGGCAACGACGACAGAATTCAAAGCGAGGCAATCCGGACTTCGATCGAACATGACTTGATCTTGGGTTGGCTTTACAAACACACAATGGTTAAAATGGTTCACCCACGAACTAAAAAAAAAAAAAAAAAATTTGTCACATGTGTGCATATTCTTTCCCTTCTAAAAAAAAAAAGATTTTTCTTTTTCTTTTTCTTTTTCTCCTTCTATGTGCAAAAGTATGTGCTTTACTTTGCTTTGCTCCTAGCTTCTCCTCCAGCATTCTCCATCATCCTTGAACTACGCTGGTCTGATTCTCTTA
This sequence comes from Campanula takesimana, assembly GCA_026119855.1. Lineage (NCBI taxonomy): Eukaryota > Viridiplantae > Streptophyta > Magnoliopsida > Asterales > Campanulaceae > Campanula > Campanula takesimana. The sequence goes on along the minus strand of JAOWBW010000205.1, from coordinate 321,178 downwards.
AAGGGATACGTAGGCAACCTTTTGGCACGACCAACCCATCATCCAGAATACCATCTCGCCAACACTCCTTAAAAGGCAAGAACAATTCATCATCACCAACATCATCATTCTCCATCCAAAGCATGGACATTCTTCATCAAAAGCATCAACATCCTTCAGCAATCCATCTCCGATCAAGCGGCAATGGTAAGTAAAGGTATGAATACATCCGAGGCTTTCCTCAAATCACACCGCACACAAAATCACTTTCTCCATTCTTACAAAAACTCTCTCTCATGCAAAACTGCTTCAAAATCACATCACACCACGAGCACGATTTCGCCCAATCTTCACACACTTCATGCGTCTTCTTGCACAAACACATATATCTGCAAAGCACACACATAACAGGTACCACCACGAAGTCAACAGCATCTGCTACTCAAGGCACTTCATCCCTAGCAGAAAATAGTCCACAGTCAACCATGCACGCATCCCCACGATAAAGTCAACAGCAACTGCAGCTTTAGACAGCAATTTGGTCCACGGTAATCCCGCATCAGCAAACGGATCCCGCATTCAGCAAATGGAACCCGCTTCAGCAAACGGATCCCGCACCAGCAAACGGATCACGCACCAGCGAACGGGTCCTGCCTCAGCAAATGGATCCCGCCACAGCAAACGGATCCCGCGTCAGCAAACGGATCCCGTGCCAGCAAACGGATCCCGCCTTCAGCAAACGGATCCCGCACCAGCGAACGGGTCCCGCCTTAGCAAACGGGTCCCGCCTCAGCAAACGGATCCCGCGTCAGCAAACGGATCCCGCATCAGCAAACGGATCCCGCCTTCAGCAAACGGATCCCGCCTTCAGCAAACGGATCCCGCATCAGCAAACGGATCCCGCTTCAACAAACGGATCCCGCTTCAGCAAAACGGATCCCGCCATATCCTTTCTATATCAATAAAGCCGCTCACACAGGGAGCGCACCCCCATCTTTCACAATTTCAAAATTCCCCTCTTTCTTTAAATTGCGACCGTGGTGGGCCGCCTCAAGCCACCACACCTTTTTAAAATTTTGTGGCCGTGGTGGGCCGCCTCAAGCCATCACACCTTTTTAAAAATTTTGTGGCCGTGGTGGGCCGCCTCAAGCCACCACACCTTTTTAAAATTTTATGGCCGTGGTGGGCCGCCTCAAGCCACCACACCTTTTTTTTAAATTTCGTGGCCGTAGTGGGCCGCCTCAAGCCACCACACCCTTTCCATCCGTGAAAGCCGCTCACACAGGGAGCGCACCCCTATCCATCGCAAATTTCAAATTCATGTTTTATCGAGTCTTTGTTTTCTCTTGTCGATGTCCTCGGCGGTTGTCTTTCTTTGGTCGACGCGTTTTGCTTCGCAATCCACGTCGCCGAGGGGCTCTGTAGACACCCCGCTTTGGACCTCTCACCCCGATTGCATACATAGTATTTTTATTTAACTTGTTTTTGTTAATTTCTGTTACTTCCGTTAAGTTTCTAACTGATTCCGTTAGTTTTGGACTAAACTGCGTAACAGAATTAACTTTTGAGTCTTTTCTGTCATTCTGTCATTTTTAGACTCGCGCGCCTCCGGCACTTCTTGTGGGCCGCGCGCGCGTCTCGCCCTCAAAGCGGGACTCACGCGCTTCCCATTTTGGCAGTAATGGATAGCACTATTTTTCCCTCCCTTTTCTTATTTAGAAAATCTCTTCTTGATCACAAACACCTCCTTTTTACATCCACATTCATTCCCCCTTATTTCATAACTCTCAAATCCTTTATTCTAGCCATTCTTCATAAAAACAAAATATTTCATTATTTGATTTTCTTTTATTTCTTTCATTAATTCTTTTATTTATCTTTTTCTTGATTGGTCAATTCCATTTCACATGGATTGACCAATTTTCCTCCAACCTTTCCCTCCTAATTTTACCTATAAAAACCATCATCTCCTACCTTGGAAAGGGACTCTCTTTTTGGACCTTGAACACTTTCTCTTTACACAAAACTCTACACAAAGTTCTACACAACCATTTCTCTACAACAACTCCACTTTCAAGTCAAGGTTTCAAGTCCTCTTTTCTAAAGGTACAACTTTTCTCTTTCTCTTTTATTTATGTCTTACTAGTATGCAATCTCCATAAAAGGAATACAACCAAAAGGCCACTTCACTATTGAAGTTTGGTCAAGGTTACATTCCAACATTCCAAACACTAATTAAATTCCATTTCATTTCTTATGTAATTGTTTGGCATATTCAACATGTAATATTTTAGCATAAATTAATTAATAAAATTATTCTTTTTTATTTCCCCTTTTCTTCTCATCTCAATTGTTAGCACATTTTTTATATCAATAAATTGAAGGACATTAGCACTAGAACATCAAAAGTAGCAAGACCCGCGTAAGCGGGACGGAGTGGGTGTTTAAGTACTTCCCACTCCGTCACCTAACCCCCGAACCATTCTCTTCCCGAATCCCTGGTTTTCGTACATAAAAAATTGGCTTTTCTTAGGTTTTCTCGCGTTCCTCTAAAACGTGGGTGGCGACTCTTAAAATCAAGTAGACATCCTAGGTTAATTCACCGCTCTAGCTAAGCCGTGGTTCCCCGGGGTATCTACAGGTACCTATTTGATGACACTTGTGTGAGAGACCCTGAGACTTTTGGCTAACAACTCTCATATGTGATGAGAATATCCCAAAAATATTTGTTTTTATTGTTTTTAGTTTTTGTAGTTTTATAGTTTTATATTTGTTTTGTTTTACTCGAGGACGACCAAAAGATAAGTTTGGGGATATTTGATGGATGTGTTTTTACCCATCAAAATCATATACTTCTATGACTTATTTGATGCTCAACCTTAGGTGTTTTGACGGTTTTTGGAGTGTTTATGAGTATAGGGAAGGAGCGAAAGAATGTATGAATTCATGGGCGTTAAAGTGCGAAAAGGAAGGATAATGAACGGATCAGAAAATAAATATAAAAATATATGAACTCTGAGCAATCAATTTCATTGGATATTACTCCTAAAGATCATTCCAACGATAGTTCGCACGTCCAAATCGGAGTTCATATGAAGAAATTATGGCTTCCGGAAGTTTGCGCGCAAAAGGTACAAGCCGCAAAGTAATTGGTACAACACCAGATCACAACCAAGAATTTCCAGCAATTCTAAGCGCCCACTACAAGAGCCCCACTTGCCCAGGGACCTTTGAAGAATTATGTAAAATATGTTGTGCTTTTCAGTAATTTTCAAAATTCTAAGGGCTTTTCTAGAATTTTTGGAGGACCTTTGGGGAATTTTTCAAGGGCTTTTCTGGAAACTCAAAAATACCAAGGGATCCTGGGGAAATCCGGCCACCAGCACTTAATTTATCCTTTTTCAACAAAGAATCTTAGGGTTTTTCCTATTTTTACACCTCCTTAGCCCTAGTATAAATATAATACTACATACACATTATTTTATTCATGTTTTTTTCAAGATTCAAGGTTGTAAATGTAACACCCCAACTTTTCAATACTAATAAATAATAACTAATTTGAATAAATCTCAAATTCAGAATGCCCCAACGGCTAATAACCACAATTCAAACTTTAACTAACATTCAAACCCAAACGGCTAGTACAAATCACTAGCTCAAATGGTAACTAGCGGAACATAAAGTCTAAACTTAAACGTAACAGAAATCATAACTACTAACTAACTTTATTCAAAAAGTAACTCCTATGCCGCCAAACCTTGCGACCCTCGACCTGCTTATTTATAACCTGGAGAGAAATAAGAATGGAAGGAATGAGCGAACAATGCCCAGTAAGTTCAACGGGATCCCCTCGGGTACTAAGAGGAGATGACCGAAACGAACGGTAACAATGAATTAACAATGAAGGGTATAACTTAAGGATCAAACAGGTACTCAGTTTGAAAAGAAACATTTACCAATAATCAAAACAACTCATTACTTTGAAAACGTGTGGCTACAGAAGTCAGTTTCCAAAACATAACTTTTCACAAAACACTTTGCTTTACTTTACTTTACTTTACTTCACTTAATTTAAGGATTAAGCACACGCTGTACCCAGAGCTCGGGTTTCTACTGACCGCACCCAATATCGGTGTATCATGATAGCCTACGCTACTTCATCAAGCAACGCAAAGGGGTCCACATGTTCTTCTTAGAACTATGGATAACTGTAAGGGGGTCCACTTATCCGTTTCGGGATTATGGATAACTGTAAGTTACTTTACTTATTACAAAACTTCACTTTAAAGAGCTTTACAAAACAAAGCTTAACTTTCTAAAACTTCACTTGATCACTTTTTAAAGGAGGTGTACATTTCACTTTAGACACCAAGATCACAATACAAATCATACACATGATAGCCCAATTGAAGAACGATAAAATCAATAGGGCGGATAACAAGGAACGGTAACATTCGCGGAATGAAATAGTTATTTAAAACACTACCTAGCCACATAGGTAGATTACTTTTAACAAAACCAGAGATTGGGAATCCTAAACAAGGATTGAAACCAAATATTCAACTAAGAGCGTAATTCCTTACTTTAGCCTTGCGTTTAGCTAGCTTGATTACTCCGCTTGAACAAATCTACAATCATGGAATAATCTAATCTTAGATACAAGTAAACATTATTTTACTTCCGTCCCCAACTTATTACTCTTTACTTAGTTAACCTACGAGTTAATAATCTTTAACCCCTCATATAGTTAACCTTCATTCTAGGTCTCAATATTACTTATTATTTTATACCCAAAATACCCTCTTTAGGTTTACTAAATTACCCCTAAGGTTTCATAGTTTCTATTCCCAATTAACATGTTTTATTGTCCAATATTCACACCAAAACACTATTCACAGCACCTACAATCACTGTTCACAGCACACCCAACAGACACATACACACACAATATACGCACACACACCTGTACACACACAGTACACGCATACACACACACACACACACACACACACGGCAGCCACTGCCGCCACACACCCCCCTAGGAAGCACATACACACACACGCACACACAAGGCACACACACACACACGCACACATAAGGCAGCATACACTGCACAGTGCGCACGACAAATGCCCGATTCATATTTCCAGAAAATCTCAGGTGGTGTTGAAGGAATTAAAAGCTTCCATTTTCATAAAAAACCTAACAAAGAGCCTTAGATATGAATGCTAAAACTCAGATATGCAAAGATTTAAAATAAAAAAATACCCAAATTTAAAATGGGTAACCCATCTCTTCTTTTTCTCTCTCTGTCTCTCCCTTTCGGCTCCCCTACCACCGCTCCTGCTCAACTCCGCCTCCATAACCCACATCTCGCTCCGTCTTCCTCCCTCGTGACTTTCCCCGATTATCCCTTGTTTTATACAGCAATGGCAGATAAATTTCCTTCTGGTTTGACTTTAAATTTGGTACAATAACACCCACAAATCAAAAATCAAGAACCAACAACAACAAATTAAAGAGGGAGGTAAGTAGTGAGGGAGAAAAAAACCCTCTCATCTCATTTGGTTTCCTGATTCGCTTGATATGTTTAATCAGATTTTGACTTTTTTGAGTTGTGAGTTGTGATTTTGATATGAGATTCAATTTTCATGTTTCTTGGTTTTTTTATTTTGAGAGGGGGTAAACTTAAAATTGGGTTTTGATTTTGAAAATATCTGAAAAAAATTGGTGAGAATATTGAGGTCGGATGTGTTGGATCCACATCCACTAACAAAGAGTTGATAGAGCATGGAGTACCCAAAAAGCCCCTTAAAATAAGTCATGTGCAATGGCACATGACTATTTAACGAGGATAAGTTAACGACGTTAGTGCAAGTGATCACGGACACAAAAATAATTGAGTTTGATGTGCTAGACGAAAAAAAAATTGAGTTGAGTGATCAAATCCACATAATGTGAATAATTGAGTGATTTTTTTTGCAATTTTTCAACAAAAAAAAAAAAAAAAAGTCAATTGAGGATAGATACAGAGTGCAAATTGGCGTGAGCTTAGGAAGAAGAAGATGAAGATGGTGGAGATATGGGAAACAATATGCATGAGGGGTGGGGGGAGAGGAGGATGGGGAAAAAAGGTAAGACTAAAAAACAAACAAAACTTCAAGCTCCCCACCAACCTAACCACTCTCAAAACGTGAATTTTGTTGCTCTCTCCCATCCATCGCTAACGGCAAGTAACTGTCCGTTGTCCCAACACGCCACGCCGCCTCCTCCTCCTCCTCTTACACTGCCCCCTCCTTCCCTCCAAAAGCTAACCTAACTTTTGTTAAAGTTCCTTATGTTGAGCCCGATTTATTCATACTAAAAAGGTGAAAGCAATTAAAGTCAAATTTAACGGATTTGATGTATTACTCCATTAGATTATGCGTCCCTCATTTTTTTTTTTTATTTTTTTTTTACGATGTCCACGAGATGAGGAGAGGGATCGAACCCCTAGCGCTCACCGAAAGTGAGGCTTGGCTTTACCATTTGGCCACTCATTTGGGACGTGTCCCTCATTGATTAAACTACTCATAATTATTTTTGAAAAGGAAACTACTCATAATTATTAAGATATTAATTTTGCTACTCATAATGATTATAATTATTACAACAGATATTTTAATGGCAACCAACCATATAAAGTGTAGTATGCAATGTTACAAAAGATCTTAACAACACAACATAATACTCTCCGTCTCATAAAAAAAAAGTTGCTTATTTTTTTTTGGCATCTCATAACAAAATTTATTAATTCAAAATAAAAAAAATATTATTTTATGTAATGAGTTTTACTTGCACACTCACAACATTAATTTACGTATTATTCCCTACTTCACATTCTCTCTTACTTTACTTTTTATATTCACAACACAAACTCCACTATAAATACTCCCTCCGACACAGTTTAAAGTTCTTACTTTCTTTTTTAAGTCTGTTTCATTTCAAGGTTCTTAGTTTCTTTATTTCATAAATGGCTAATTATAAACATTATTTTGGACAATCATGTCCTCATAAAGTTTATTTATATATAATTACAAATAATCATTACTTACAACTTGCTTTATGAATAGTGTTTTGAAAAATTATTTCATTAACTCTTTACTTTTATTGACCCATTTTGTATTAGTTATTGATTGATTCCTTAATAAGCATACAAAGTTAAACTAAGAACTTTAAATCGGGAGAGATGGAATATTATATTTACTTTTCATTAATTCTCGCATAGACCAATTAGAAACAAAAATAAAGAGATTTCAGTTGTAGTAACCCTTATTATGAGTCGAGGAATATATACAGTATTCTAGTTGATGATATGAAACATAAATACTCAATCCCATTCTATACTTCAAGAACCAAAAAGGAAAGTTTTTAGTACATTTTAATTTAGTGAGCCCCACATATATATTCACAATCTCACAGACGAATTATTTTCTACCTCACTTTCTCTCTCTTATCTACATTTTATATCCACAACACCCTACTCCTTTTCCATATTCTATACTCTCCTCATTTCAAAGTATATGTCATTATAAGAGTTAATTTTTGTTCCAAATTATATGACATTTACTATTACCAAAAAATATTTCCTTTTCTTTATTGATTATACCCTTAATTATTAGTTGTGAACAGTTTCTTGTATATGCATTTAATTATCAAGATAATTAAATTCTTTTAAGAATACACATTTTTTAATTTATATTAATTGTATTTTTTTCAATACATGTGAACAATTCTAAAACAATACTCCCTCCGTCCCATTTATTTTGACAATATTTGACTTTTTTGGTCAAAACAAGTGTAATTTGACTAAACATCAATCTCAATCTAATTATCCTAGTGAAATTTTAAAAATTTTCATTGATAAATCTCTTAATGACTCATCAATAACAATTTTTAGAATTTCACTAGGATAGCTAGATTGAGATTATTATTTGGTCAAAGTTTACTTGTATTGACTAAAAATATTAACGTGACTAATATGATGGGACGGAGGGAGTACATATTTTTAACACAGAAAGAATAATAACATATTTCTCTCCTTAATTTTTGTGCTCAATTTTCTATTTACCATAAAATATGGTGAGAAACTAGGAAAAAACGTGTTTCTCCCTAACTTTGCGTAAAACGTGTTTTTAAAATGACGCGGTGACATTATTGTTAAAAGGGGAAGTTGTATTAAAACGGACGGTGACATATTTGTAAATAACTGACGCTTGTCGTAAGTGCATTGTTAGTGTTAAAAATTGCTAGCCATTTACACTGGCACTCATTAACACAACCACTGGCACTATTGATAAGTGCCAATGGCAATGTTGATAAGTGGCAGTGTAATGACTGATAATTTTTAACACTACCATTGACACTTATGAGAAGTGACAGTTTCAATGTTTATAAATGCCAGTTTGAATTATTGGCACTTTGTAACAGTGGCGGAGCCAGAAATTTTTGTCAATGGGGCAAAGTTACACAACAACAAAATTTCACCTGTATTTTTGTCAATGGGGGCAAAATAAAAAATCTAGTGTATTAATACTTTCATCTCAAAGGGGGCAAATTTAAAAAAATTGCACTAAACCCCAAACTTTTTGTAAATTTTGCACTAATAAATTTTTGTTTTTAAAAAATCAATGGGGGCAATTGCCCCCTTTGCCATGTGGGTAGATCCGCCTCTACTTTGTAATATTGACACTGAACATTTACAATGCTTGCCAGTTATTTACAAAAATGTCACCGCCTGTTTTTAAATTAAAGGTTGCGTACTTTAAAAACCACGTTTTTTCAATTTTAAGGAAAAACACATTTTTCATAAGACATACTCTAAAATATGATGGAAGAGTATATAAATACTCACTCCGTCTCATTTTAAACTTTAAAGTCAATGCGAAAATTTTCAATTAAATTATACTTTGACTTAAAATTACAAAATAAAAAAAAACTATTATAATGACATTCTAAAACATGTTATCAATTCACAATTAATTATAGTCTCAGTAATAAATTTTAGTTTTTCATTAGGATGATCAATTTTTCTACAAACTCTTGGTCAAAATGCGATAGAGTGGATCATTTTAGCTTTGACTTTGAAGTTTAAAATGGGAAAGATGGAGTATAAGGGCAATGATGGACTTACAAAAGAAGTTTACAAAATGAAAAATACAAGATGTGGTGACGATATTTCATTGACTATATCGATAATGGACCCGACACACTCTAATTATGACACCTCATTTTACAGACCACATTTTGTAGCCATTTTTTGTAACATTATTATTTTCCGGAGTGAAAGCAAAGCAAATAGTGGGGTCATACATTTATTAAAAAGGAAGTAGTACAACATTTAGAGGCTCATGTACAAATGTCATGTGATACTAGTAAAACAAAGTTTGCCACCCACGAATCAATTTAAATATAGGAAGAGGAGTAGCCTATAAATATTCCCGGTAATATTCCCTTATTCCATTCAATCCTCCTTCCTTCCTTCCTTCCTTCAATCTATTCCATTGGGCCATTGTTACATATCTCTCTCTCCCCCTCTTTCTCTCTCCTCACAGAAAAATGTTCCGAGGAGGGAGTCTTTTCGCGCTCTCTATCTTGATTTTAATTGGCTTCGCCTGCGCCGGAGGAGATCGCCGGCGTCATCATATTCCGACGACCCTCGAAGGACCTTTCAAGCCGGTGACGGTTCCATTGGATGAGAGATTTAGAGGGCAAGCTACAGATTTACCGGGAGAAGACCCACGTGTTCAGAGGAAAGTGAAAGGGTTTCAGCCTGAACAAATTTCTGTTTCTCTGTCTTATTCCCATGATTCTGTCTGGATTTCATGGATCACAGGTGTGTTTTTGTTTGTCTCTCTCTTAATTTCTTTGTGTTTTGTTTTTTTGATTGAATTTATGATTTGGGTTTTTTGTTCTTTCCGTTGGTTTTGGAACTTCATTCAAGCAAGAAAAATTGTGCTCTGTTTTAATTTTCCTGAAAAATTACTCTTTGATGAGAAAGTAGTACAGTGCACCAATTTCTTTAATTGGAAAATGCGAACCAGATTAATATAAATTGATTGATAGGGTATCATTCACTTCAAAAAGATAGATTGATTTTTACTTAAATATGTGAACTTTGACTAAATATTAACTTTAATTTAATTATTTCAATCACAATTTTTAGAAAGTTATTGAGATACTTAAATTAACATTAATACTCCCTCTGTCCCAAAATGATCTTCCTTCAAACTTTTTAAGGATATGAACACTTGCTTCACTACCCATGTTTTGTTTAAGCTAAAATATAGAAATGTAAATAATTTTTTTAGAACAATGAGAAATGGCAAATGAGAAGATTATTTTGAGACAGAGGGAGTATTTAATTAGAGATCAGTTGTATTAATTATCAATGAAATAACACTGTTTTTTGGGACGAGGGAGTACTTTGAATTTTTTATTGAATTGAACAAATGGTGCTTGTCTTAAAACAGAGTGTGTTCGATTAATTTATTCACATTTTATGTGGGGGATTCATTGTTTCCATGATAGTCAGTACAATGGCTCTGCAATTCACGGTATTTATTTTTCTTGGTCTTTAAAGTAAATATTTTTAATCATATCACTAAAAGTAAATAAAATTTTAGTTCTCTTTGATCTGTTTAAATAATTTTTTTTAATCAAATGATAAGAGTAAATTGTAAATTGAATAATATCTTGTATGGATAATATTTAAAAATATGTTTCTATAACAATAGTGAAAATACAGTAAAAAAAAACACGTTTTTCCTAAAAGATTAAGAAAAACGTATTTAAAAAAAAAAAAACGGTTGGTAATTTTGTAAATAACTTAAACTTGTTTTAAAACAGGCAGTGACATTTTTGTCAATAATTGACACTTGTTTTAAAAGCGTACAGTGGCATTTCTGTAAACGCTCGTAAGCTTGACTGTCAGTTTGTAACATTAGCACATGCCTTATTATTATGCATATGCGCGTTTCATTTATGACAGAAACTTGTGCAAGACGGTTCTCGTTGACAAATTAAATGGTTTGCCCCACTATGGGCGGGGTGAGGCTAGAATCTTTACATAAGACTTACTCATAACAATAATATCTTGTATAGAAAATATATAAAAATAAGTCTTTATTTTCATAATTGGAGCTAATAAATAAATTTCATTTATATATATACTGACTGTACAAAGTAGTATGGATGAGGACGAGGCAGGCAGTATGGATAATACGTGTCACAATCAAATCAATCCGAATTCTTAAATCCTCCGTCCTATGCACTTACTAGATTGATTGCAGAGAAAAATTTTTTGGAAAACTAGTTTTTTCATAAGTTATAAAGAATTTTGTTTTTATAGGAGTTAAGGTTTAGGGTTTAAGATTTAAGGGTTAGGATTTAGGGTTTAGGGTTTAAGGTTTAAGAGTTAAAAAGTGAACTTTTTATAACTTATGGAGGAACTAGTTTCCCCCAAAACCAACTCTTGATTGCAATTGTACATTTTAAAAAAAAAATGAACATTGCGTTTATGTCTCCAGTTCCTCTGTTTAATTTAATGCGTGCTTTTTCTTTTACGCTAACCCACATGTCCCTTAAATATCAAAAAAAAAAAAAAAAAAAAAAACCCACATGTCCCTTAACAAAGTAGGTTCAAATAATTTTATTCAATATAGGGTCATATATTAACCTCGTATATAACTATCATTTTCCATATAATATTATTTTTTAAAATTAATTGTCATTTTTGGTGAAACAGATAAATCTATTTTACTTTTACATTGGAACAATTTTGGATTGTGGGGAGTATTCAAATTGGGGTTATTCATTGTTTTTCATATACTCCCTCGGTCCAGTCCCATACCAATGGGCACTTTTAATCAAACCAACTTGAACTTTGACTAATATTTTATGCTAAATTATTAATTTTCATAAATTTTTTTTTAAAAGTTACTAAATTAGTAATAGAAACATTTTCATTAACTATTTTTAAATTTTTATGGAGATAAAATATTTATTGGTGTGGGACGGAGGGAGTAGTCCAGAAAAAAAAAATCTGCATTGGATTTGGATATTTTTTCCAATATTATGAACATTTTTTTTTATTTTTTTTTGCCAAAGGGCTTGTGCCCAAGCACATCTTGAGCGAGTTTAAGTCTCTCGGTCATATTTCAAAAAAATGAACATTTTTTAAAGAGATTTTTGAGCCTTGCTTAGAAAATAAATTGTGATTACGAAAATGCAGGGGAAGCTCAAATTGGGGACAATATAAAACCCTTAGATCCTGAAAGTGTTGGTAGCATCGTTCAATATGGAAGAGTTAAATTGCTTCTCCCTTTACAAGCAAAGGGTTCGTCTCTCATTTACAGTCAACTTTATCCATTCGACGGCCTCCAAAATTACACCTCCGGTATCATTCATCATGTTCGTCTGACCGGTATGATTCAATTCTTATTTTTTTTTCTCTTAATTTACTTTGTAGTTTGCGAATTTATTCCTTGTTGATGCTTCAGTTTTCTGTTATGAAATTCAAGTATTTTAATTTTATCTAGGTGCTTGTTTGGTATCCAACTGTGTGACCAATTCATTCCATAATATTTTAGCACATTAAACAGTATATAGTTATAGTTGAATGGCCAAAATGGAGTACATTTTACCCCGCAAAGTATCCACCGATTCCCACTTTGCACCCCGTTTGAAAAATCGGTGGATACTTTGGGGGTAAAACGTATTTTGGCCTAGTTGAATCATGGTTCTTTTGCACAATTACACTGCAAATTTCAAAATGTAATTGTGAAAAAAAAATACTTGCTTTGGGACTCGAACCCACAAGGAGAAGGTTAAAAGTTTAACATTTCATCCACTAGACAATCTATTTGAGTAAGTGGGTGCACTTGCACCCTATTGATTGGCTTATTGGCTTTAAGTCCGCCACAAATTGTGAGGTAGTTATATATGTCAGGTCATATCTCTATATGTGCGATCTTGGTCAACAAAGTCAAACAGTTTGAATGTTAGAGGTTCCAGTCGCAACTAGATCTCTAAGAAGCTACTAGCTCGCAATATGGGGTTTCTCCCTTTGAGGTCTATTGCATAGTCACGACTTGTCTACTATGTTATCCGAATGCCTTATTTTTGCCAAAGTGCCTATGTCGACTAGACATTGCTACATTGGTGTGCGTGTTTGTGTCAGCGTGACAATTTTACATCTGAATTATTGCAAGGATCTTAATAGGTTTCTGGATACCTCACATACTCCGTAATCGATTGGTATATACTTCCTCGGTCCCAAAATGATCTTCCCATTTGCCATTTCTCGTTGTCCCAAAAAAGTTCTCATTTCTACAATTTGGGCTTAAAAGTGCATAAACAAAACATGGCTAGTGAAGCAAGTGTTCATATTATTAAAAAGTTTGAATAGTCAAATGGGAAGATCATTTTGGGATGAAGGGAGTAGCACACACTCCTATGTAGCCTTCCAGTAACTACAGCACAAAATTTGATTGGAATTGTTTACTGGTGACCAATGCATGTTTTTGTCACTTTATTCAGCCCCTTTTCAAATGATACTAATTTTTTAGGTTCTTGCGAAGCAGTATGGCTATTTTGTCAGTGTTCATTTACTCTGACAAATCCGTGTCCTTCTTTAGAAAAAAACGAGAAGCTTGGAGTTGTAAATAAATCAAGTTATTACATATCAACATAAAAGTATACTATGTCACTTGGGATGACATTCGCATGTCCTATTCACTTCAATTCTGTTAAATGACATAAGCGTAAATGTTTTTTATACCAGAAAAGAAAACGCGATTTGCCCTTATTCATGAATGTGGTTTACGGTTTTTTCTGCAGGGCTGTCTCCAGACACAGTATACTATTACCGATGTGGAGATCCCTCTATTTCAGCTATGAGTGGCATTCATAATTTCAAGACTATGCCTGCTGCTTCTGGCCCGAAAAATTACCCAAATAAAATAGCAATTGTAGGAGACTTGGGCCTCACTTTCAATTCTACTTCAACTGTGAGCCATGTGATGAAGAACAATCCCGACCTTCTTCTTCTTGTTGGGGATGCAACTTATGCTAATTTGTATCTCACAAATGGAACCGGTTCGGATTGCTATTCTTGCTCATTTGCAGAAACTCCCATTCATGAGACTTATCAACCTCGTTGGGATTACTGGGGACGGTAAATTCTGTTATCTTCATTTCTTTTAAGATGAATTTGGTGTTTTGAATTTAGACACATGTTATCTATATTCATATTATGGGATTTTTAGCTCAATTTTTTCATACTATGCTAAACTATCTCGATTTATTGAAAGGAGGTCTTCATTTAGTTTTTGTTATCAATTTTTTCTTCTTTTCTTTTTGTCCTTTTTTTGGCCAATTTAACTTTATTTGTTTTCTGATGTAACCTTTTACTGGGGAAATACAATCATCCAGATGTTGCTCGTTATATTACTCCCTCCGTCCCATTTATATTAGCAACATTTTATGTTTTTGGCGCAATTTTTTCTCCTTTTCGATTCCAAGCACGACCTTCATCTTTTGTTTTAACTTATGTATATGTGGATAAATATTATCAGGTATATGCAGCCTTTAATCTCGAAAGTTCCAATAATGGCGGTAGAAGGAAACCATGAAATAGAGCAGCAGGCTGGAAATGTTACATTTGCAGCTTACAGAGCTCGTTTTGCATTCCCGTCTGCAGAAAGTGGATCGGCTTCTCCTATGTACTACTCTTTCAATGCAGGAGGCATACATTTTCTTATGCTTGGTGGCTACACCGGCTATGATAAATCATGTACGCATCTTCTTCTTCCATTCATTTTCATTTTCATTTTTATTATTATTTTCTTCCCCATTTGTGTTTTCAGCCGTACCCTATTTCATTACGAGTGTACACTTTTTCATGAAGTTACTAAATTCACCATCAACAAATATCATATTCCAGTGTATACTTGTAAAACTGTAAGTCTATTCGAAGATTCATTTTGGGACGGAGGGAGTACTAAATAAAAGTCAACTTTCTAAAAATGTTTCTCGAAGTCAAAAATGGAAATTATTTAGGGAGAAAGTATATACTCCCTCCTTCCTGAAATGATCTTCCCATTTGACTATTCAAACTTTTTAAAAACATGAACACTTGCTTCACTAGCCATGTTTTGTTTAGACACTTCTAAGCCCAAATTGTTAAAATGGGTAGAACTTTTTAGGACGGAGGGATTATTTGTTTTATCAGGTATTGACGATTGCTATGTGTAACAGCTGATCAATACCAATGGTTGGAGCGAGACCTGGCTAAAGTTGACAGGGAAGTGACTCCATGGCTGGTGGCGGCTTGGCATCCACCATGGTACAACAGCTATGCAGCCCATTACAGAGAAGCCGAGTGCATGAGAGTCGCAATGGAAGAATTGCTCTATAAAGCTGGTGTTGACTTAGTCTTCAATGGCCATGTAAGCCACAAATCTCTCCCGCTTTTGGTAAACATAATATCCTTCATTCTCAAGAAAACATTTTCATTTCAAGAAAAGGCGATAATTGTAGTAAGAAGGTACAAACAAGTAAAATCACATCCTTAAAAAATTTTACTTGTCAAATGTGACTAGACAGACGAGTGATGTGTGTTGACCATGTTGCTTGTTTGAATACAATTTGATCAGGTTCATGCGTACGAGAGGTCAAACAGAGTGTACAACTATACCTTAGATCCTTGTGGTCCAGTATATATTACCATTGGGGACGGAGGTAATAGGGAGAAAATGGCAATAAAACATGCTGATGAACCGGGAAATTGTCCAGATCCGTCTACCACTCCTGACGGATTCATGGGTGGGTTCTGTGCATTCAATTTCACGTCAGGGCCAGCAGCTGGTAAATTCTGTTGGGACCGTCAGCCTGAGTTTAGCGCATACAGAGAAAGCAGCTTTGGCCATGGCATTCTAGAGGTAATTCTCCTAGCTTTACACTTGCATACAAGTTCATCGTATTCCCCCTCTTCACTTACACACACACACACACACACACACACAAGTCTCTCTTCCCTTTTTATGCGCACAAAAAACTCACAATTTTTTTGCTAATAATCACTGAAGGCGCTTGCTGATTGGTTGTTCCTCGAATAAAAGTAGCACTAAATTATTATTTTCACCCCTTTCATGTCAATTTTTATGTACTCCTTCCGTTCCAAAATGATAGTCCCATTTCCCCTTTTTGTTTGTCCCAAAAAGTTATTCCCATTTCCAAATTAAGGCTTCAAAATCACTGAATTTTCAAAACTTATAATGTTACTTTAAAATATTTTAAAAGTCAAACAGGACTATCATTTTGGACAAAGGGAGTATGAAACTCTTATAGCAACTTCAACCCCCGTTCCAAGTATTCTTGGCTTCGCCACAGCCTACCAATCAACAAGTGCCAATAGTGATAAAATCAAGATTTTTTGTACCTCCTCTAGTTTTATTACTATCTCACACACACAAAAAAATGATCTCCATTTGTTGATGTGCTAAAAAACAGATTGATTAGGTTTTTTTTTTTTTCCTCGATTTATCAGGTAAAGAACGAGACGCATGCTCTTTGGACATGGCATAGAAACCAAGACATGTATAATGAGGCTGGAGACCAGATCTATATCGTAAGGCAACCTTCTAGATGTCCGGTTGAAGCTGCTTCAACCGCACAGGTAATTAAGCTCTGGGGTTCCGTCTGATCAACATATTAAAGTAAATGTAGCTCTTTTAGTAAACCACAAAATACATTAGTGCCTAAACATGTTTAGGAGATAGTAATCATAATCCAGTGTAAAATACAAAAAATGCAAAAAAACCAGTAGCAAAACATGATAAGTTAGAAACTATACAAATTATAGGCTTGGATTAGGGAAGTTGACTACTTGATATTATTGATTTAATATTCCCTGGACCCCATGCATAGTGGGTGTTCAGGCACCAGATTTTTTTTTTTTTTTAATTATTGATTGGACTAGTGTGAATAGTTAAACCTTAGTAATCCTTGTATTTGTATCCTTAAGAACAAACATTTTGTTGTAGACTGTATATTAAGATTGAGTTAATCTTTAGCTCGTGTAATCTGAGAACGGCGTTTCTCTGAAAATCTGGGGTTCAGATCCGTGATGCTTACCTTTCCTCGATATCTGACGTAGATGTAGTCCGTTTTCACATTTGAAAAGTCAAAACATGTTACTGATCTCTTTGTTAGATCAGTTGTGTTTCCCACTGTCACATTTTCTACAAAGACATCCCAGAAGGGATCTTTTTTTTTTTAAAAAAAAGAGCAAAATGCACTTAACTTGGTACATGAACCATTGCATTGGAGCGCTTTTTTTTTTTTTTAAAAAAAAAAAAAAAAAAAAAACACCAAAGTTGCACATTTGAATTAATAGTTGTATTTTTTTGGAAAAAAAAAGTGTCATCGGCGTTACGGCTGTTGGATCAGCAAGCAACTGGTGTGATAGTATAGTTATTGCACACTTCTCGTTAAAAGTTGCTTTTTGTACTTTGAAAAATGTTTCAATTGAACAAAATCTGAATTTTGAATATGATGGTAAGAATAATGTACAAGATGATACCTTTTCCATTTTTCGTAATTTATCTATGTAATAATTAAATACTCTGTATTTATCAATATAACCGAGCTCTTTTCTTAGCCACAAGCGTAGACATAAATCAGCGAAAGATGCCCAAGCCCCCGACGAAGATCCAGTTACTAGCGTACGCGTATGGAGTATTAGCGGTGGCATTGATGTATTCTCAGGAATCAGCATTGTTCCCTCCTATCAAATGCAAATAATAAAAATTTCCTATTTTATTAAAATTGATGCATCATAATTTCTTACTTTTCAAGAACCATCAAAATATCAGCAAGGAAAAATGCTCTATCAACACACATTTATGTTCTGTACATGTTTTCTGGTTATAGACCATTCCTAAATACCAAGAAAATTTTATGATCAAATCCCAGGAGGACAAACATGCAATTACCACCATTGTTTACCCCTTGGCCTATCGCTACTTCGATTAAGCTTTGATTTTAACCAGTCTTGTATTTTTTGGCACTACATTATTACCGTAACTCAATTGGCCATGAAGTTCCACGATTTTTAAGAAAGAGAGCCAGAATTGAGCTCTGAGCAGGCGAGACTGAGAATTTCCATTAACTTTTTGGATGAAGCTAAGGGTGGGGTTAACTTCCGTTAACTTTTTGGATGGCTGGAGGTGGAGAAATGAATGCTTATCTATAATGCAGTTGCAAAAATTGCTACAAGAAATACACTTTTGATTAAAATCGAAGCTAAAGCAAAGTGTAGTGGTTCAAAAGTGCGATCGACATTTACCCTTCTACCCTCCATTCCAAAACAACAGACGGCATTCTAAAAAGTTCTCCATGACAATGTAAATACAATTAGAGAATAGTACTACTACCCATCAATCATACTGGAAAATCAGAATGGTAATTCTAGTAAGTTTAACGTTGCTAACCAAAAGTGACTCCAACTTCTAACAAAACTGTACTCATTTCTTCCTAGCTATGCTTCAAATACATCCGCTGGTTTGAAGATGAAAAAACAGGGAAATAAAGAAAGAGACGAAAGGTAAGATGCTCGTGACGACAGAAGCTTTAGAACTCGGTGGGGTGTCCAATATGCCGGGTCCCACGCCAACCACCGGAGTTAGTCCTCCGTTACCGTAAAATGTTGCCGGTGGTGGTGGGGGTATGTTAAGAAGTGGTGTTGCAGCCGGTGTAGTTGGTGTAGCTGATGTCCCTCCGACCGGTGGGATAGTTCCTCCGGCAGTGCTGTAAATTTACAAAGATTCATTGAGACCATCTCCAATGTGCACCGAAAATTGCACTAAATCATCAAATACGAACTATTCCCTTCTCCAATGTGACATCAATTTTTGCACCAAATTTAATGCAAGTGAATAGTATTGCATCAAACATATTTTACTTTACCGTACATCTTCACAAAAAATATTAAAGTGTATATTAATAGTATTGTAGGCTAGAAATAATTTTCATTTATAATTTTATCACCTTAATTAAAGAAATTAAAGAAGACTAGAAGAGGGGTCAATATGTAAAAATACTAAATTTTGAGTATTGTTTGTAAATTAATGAGTATAATGGAAGATGAGGTGTTAATGGAATATTCCTTTTTTGATACAATACTTTGTGCAAACATTGGAGAGATTTTTTGATGCATCACATTGGAGATGCTTTTAAAGAGCCAACTTCCTAGCTCAGAAGCGACACGAAATCATCTATTATAATTTAATATGCTACAAGCAATATACAAACAATATCCAACCAAGTAAAGCTTTTTCATAAAATTATTCACATGGCAACTACTATCAGTGGCGGAGCCAGGAATTTAAGGAAGGGTGGCAAGGAATAGTGTAAAGGAATGATGAACGGGGGTTCAAGGGCAGCCCCCCCCCCCCCCCCCCCCCCCCCCCCCTTTTTTTTACTCAAAGGTGTAAGTTACCCTTCAAGTGAGACAATCCGTAAAGGAATATCAATCTGTTCTTCAAGTTGGACGGAGGTAGTAAAATGCATAGACAATTTCCTCCACGTAAAAGTTCGGAAAGGTTGATGCTATTTGCATTGCAAAATCACTAACACATGGCCACCAAAAGTGTAGAGTATATTGGTGCCCTGGAAAGTAAAGCACCATATTTGTTGGACCCGAGTGAACGACTCCTTCAACTGCAAAATACTTGCTCCGTCTTAAAATGTTTGTTTAGCCAAAAAAAAAAACTCAAGGGGGGTGGTGGGAGGGGCAATTGCCCATGCTTGCCCCTGAGTGGCGGACTACTGTTACGAGATTTATTAAGGGACGTAGGGAGTATAATACACTTGGGAAGATCCTGATGCTTTTTAGAGGAAAGCAACAGCAATGCTGTTATAACTAAGGCCTGCTAGCATGTGGGCATACCATGAAAACATATGATGATGAACATACTTTTTATTAGTACAAAAGTTACAAAAATTTGGAGGTTTAGTGCAATTTGTTTAAATTTGATTTATTTGGGATAAAAATAAAACAATATAGTAATTTTTTATTTTTTTTTTGCCTCATTGACCAAAATACAGTTAACTTTTTTATTGTGCAATCATTGCCCCCGTTGATGAAATTTCTTGGCTCCACCACTTAGTGGTAGGGTCGTAGGCATGGTGAGTCTGTTGTTGATGGTGAGGTTAGTGTCAATAATGGAGATGATGATGTTAATAGGGTTACAAATGTCGTTAATTAAATGATTTGCATAATGTGACGCATTTGAAATTTGTCTAGTCAAACTTAGTAGGTTACGTTACATGCACAGGCGAATTGACAAGTTTTCCCCTTAAAATACATGCTGTTAAAAAAATTAACAAATTGTTACTTTGTATATCAGATTGCACCCATTTTATAAACCTAGAAATTGGATAGTAACGAAGACAAACGGAATAACCAATTGAAAATGGATAAACATTGCAAATTGGTTGAGATATAATTGTCCAAAACACTATTTATAATGCAAGTAGGTATAAAGTAAGCAAGTATTTTAAGGAATTAGACTTTTACTCGGAAACAAACACAGAAAAATAAACGGAAATGAGTATTCCCTCTATCCCAAAACAAACTATTCATTTTCCTATTTTAGGCGTCTCATTGGAAACTCTCACTTACCAAAAAAAGAAAGTTTCCCTCCACTCTCTCTCTCATTCTCACTCACAACAGTTATCCACTATCTATTCTCTACCTCACTTTCTCTCTCATTCCCACTCATAACAAGTATCCACTATCTATTCTCTACCTCACTTTCTCTCTCCTTCCCACTCACAACAATTATCCACTATATTAATATTTTAATTAGAATATGGTGAATCCACTATCAATACAACTAATAAAATATTGCTAATTTATATTATTACTTTATGTTGTGCCCCATCAATTTTATACTGTCCTGATTTGATTTAAGTTTCTTACTTTCCTTTTTAGTTTGTCCTAATTTAAGGTTTCTACCTTACTTTATTACCTAAAATGGAAACTGGGACCCACTTGTCATTCTCACAACAAAAACTCTCCACCCACTTACTCTCTCTTACTTTACTTTTCACACTCACAATTCTTAATCTCCGTGCAAAGTCAAAGTAGAAAATAAGTGGAACGGAGGGAGTATTATTGTTTTTTAACAAGTCTTTATTGATCTCAAAAACGAAGAAGCAAAGTCTGTGTTTTGAGAGAGTTGAGATCTCATGTATCACTTTTGTGTGCCAATTCATATACCATTTCTAATCAAATCGTTCACATATTTGCATAATATTACAATAATACAAATCTCAATAACTATAAACCATTAAATCACATGTGACACATGAAATGGTACACAAAGTGGCATAGAGGATTTGGATTCGTGTTTAGTGATGGGGGAGTAGGATAAGAAACCCCATACCGATAGTTTGGTACGATAAGGATTAGACTAGACCGACACCACTGCCTCACCGGTCAAAAAGATCTGGTGGGACCTAGAGACAAGGTGAACAACCTAGTTACCTAGTGAAACGGCTCATAGCTCACAGCCAATGAGCTTCAACTACACTGTCACGTGTCTCATTTCAAAATGACAAACCCATGTGATAAGCACACGCTTTTTTAAATCTGTCTTTACTTTCTAGTTTCGGATTCCACATTTTCTTATTTTTTGTCTTAGGGCAACTCCAACCATAATACTAATGTATCAAAATCAAATTTTAATACTTATGAGCCACTATTCATTAGGTATCAAATTGTTATCTCCAATAATAGGTATTAAATTTATGAAATCAAAATGATTTTTGATATTCATAAATTTTATTAATGCTTTTATATTATCAGTAATTATTTAATATGAGTATAATTAAATGTGAATAATACTAAATAATATTTGAAACAATTATTATTTTTGAAAAAAATAATTAAATTCATAACTTTATTATTCTGTACAAACTTAAATAAATTATACATTAAAAATTAAATTATCATCTCCAAAAATAAATATTAAATTTATAACTATTTATTTAATAATATTTTTTTATGAAAAATAAAGTATCACTTTATTACTATACACACAGTCAAATAAATTATTGTTGATATATTAAAGGGATCATTACTTTAATTATGTTTTATTAGATACAAAATTTGTAAATTCATAATTGTATTAAAAAAAAGTTCCTGTTCTATCTCAAAATGAACACTTAGATGTTTTAAAACAAGAGGCGGTCTCACCGTCTCACGCTGTGCGACGGCGCACAAGCAGCCGGCCTATTTATTTTTTTTTTTTCCACCCAAACTTTTTTTTTCCTTCAAATAAAAGTAACACATGTTATAACAAAATGTAACACTTTTTTCTCATATGTAACACTTTTTTTCTTTCAAATTTTTACCACAATTTTGCTGAAATAAATTAAACATAACATAAGATTAACAACTAAACTAATGTAACATTTTATTTCTTAATTGTAACACTTTTCTAGGGTTTTACATTCAATTGAAATGCAAAACCGATTATATACATGACTTATTACTTTTTTTTTTTGAAAAAAAAATGTACTACATTTAACCTATAAACTGTTACATTCATATATATAATATGTTACAATCATATATACATTGTGTTACATTCAATTATTACTTTTTCTAACCACAAAAACTATTTATATTATTTTGCAAAACTGTTGTTACAGCATACAATAAAGTGCTACTTTTTTAAGACCAAACTGTTACTTTCTTCATAAGAACATGTTACATTTCAGCAGACGAGCAGCCCAATTTTTTTGTGGGTTAAAAATTATGTTTTTTTTAAAAAAATAATCAAAACATATCATGACATATCTGGTTTTATTCGTCTCATCGAGACGAACACACCGGTATTTTTAGATTTTTTTTCGACTTCAAAATCACAAGATATTGCATTTTAAAATTATGAGAGGTTTTTTTTTTAAGTGAGTGCCACGTGTCGCGTGCTGGGTGGAGGAAGGGGGTTGCTGGACGGGTGGGGCGCTGGAGCATCCATGGATGGGCGGGTTTTGACCCATAAAGGATCCGTCTCATATAGTGAGACGGTCTCATGGAAGTTTTTGTCTTAAAACAATAATTTTTGAAAATCTTTCATAAAATTTATAAGACCATGTACAATGGTGTGGAATTTGGGGTGTTGAATGGTCTTTCACATGTGAATTTTGTGTGAATTGGTGCAATGGTGTGTGAATGGGAAGAGAGTGAATTTTTTTGTGAAAAAAATTCACACTGTGAATGGGAAAAAAAGGGAGCCGTTTTTGCCACGTGGCGCCTCTCTATTGGGCCAGAGAGGCGCGTGTACTTCACGCGCAGACAAAGGCGCGTGAAGGCCGAAGTCAGCCTTTTTTTTTTTTTTTTTTTTTTTTTGGTGTTGACACTTGTCAGCGCATGATTGGCTGGCTCTATTTTTTACTTTTATCCCAATTTTTTGAGCTCATTTATTTCACAGAAAATGAGTTTTTTTTTTTTTACACCAAAATTCCTAAAAAAAAATTCTCTTTAAATTGACGTAAGTTTCATTGTATTCCGACGAAAAAAAAAAACCCATTTTTTTTAAAATGGATCTCAATAATAACTATTTCAACGCTAATCATAAAAATAAAAAATAAAAAATAAATTTTAAGTAGTGGGTATAGGATGATGAGTGAGAAAAGTGTTGAATGAGGGATTAAACAAACCATTGTAGGGTGTTTTGTTGAATGAGTGTTGAATGGATGAGTTGGATGAGAGAGAAGCTGATGTGGAGTGATAAAGTGAGTGTTGAATGGGTTTTTTTTGTTGAAAGCATTGTATATGGTCTAACCTCAGGGCAGTTTGTTTCTACTTTCTAGCCACATGTCTTGACCTAATTCGTCCACCAAGTTTCAAGTGACTTGTTTGAGGGAGGGGACAAACTCCTGTGAAGGTTGTCTACAAGCAAAATAGCTCACTTGCAGCGATTGAAGCACACGCAATGGTGTACTAAGCAAGGTATTATACTCCCTTCGGCCAGTTTCAAATTTGCAAATACTAGGTTGGCACGGGGATTAAGGAAAAAAGTGAAAAAGGTGATGTGTTGTGAGTGTTGATAGTTGAGTGGGAGAGAGAAAGTGGGGTAGAGAATAGTGAGTGGGTTAGTGGATGTGAGTGTGCAAGTGAGTTAAAACTTACCATTTTTTGATTTTGCAATTTTAGTTGGGACACTCTTTTTGACAACTTTTGCAATTTGAATTTGAAATGGGACGGAGGGAGTATTTGATACCTTTGCTAATACCTTCTCAAAATTTGATACCTCCCATTTTAATCGTTAGAGATACTAATACCTTCACATGGGTATCAAAATTTGCATTTGATACCCATTGTTGGAGTTGCCCTTAAGGATTTTTTTTTTCTTCTTTACAATATAGTACGATTTCTTACAAATTTATACTCCTTCCTTCCCAAAATAATCTTCATATTTGACTATTCAAACTTTTTAAGAATATGAACAATTGATTCACTAGTCATATTTTGTTTGGACACTTCTAAGCCTAGTATGCAGAAATATAAAGAAATTTTTGGGACAATAAAACATGCCAAATGAGAATATCATTTTGGGACGAATAGAGTACTACGTAGTATTTTGTACTCACTTCTACCTCAAATTGAATATTTATTTTTTATATTTTAATGAATTTAGAGAAGTTGAGATTTATTCTTCTGTTTTGTTTCAGAATACTCCCTCCGTCTTAATTTAAAGTTCATACTTTGACTTTGTACGGAGATTACGAAAAGGTAAGTGCTTTGAGTATGAAAAGTAAAGTAGGAAAGAGAAAGTGGGTAGGCAGTTTTTGTTGTGAGAATGACAAGTGAGTCCATTGTCAATTTTAGGTAATAAAGTAAAGTAAGAATCTTAATTTGTGACAGACTAAAAAGAAAAGTATGAACCTAAAAGCGGGATAGAGGAAGTAATAAAGATCCAGTTTTGCTATTTTCACAACTCTCACTACAAACTACGGAATACTATTTTCTCAAAAAAGAAAATGACAAAAACATATGCGAGACGGTCGCGCACATGACGACTCTCGTTGAGAGCGGAGTAGGGAAATTCATTTCCTCACTCATTGAGACCCATCTCATTTGTGAAACCGTCTCACACAAGACTTCTTCAAGGAAAATTATATATTCACTCGTCTCATTTGAAATTGAAAAATTTGTAATTTTAGATGTCTCATTAGAAATCGCAAAATCCAAAAATAGAAAATATTCAATAATTTTTAATTAATGAGTTTTATACTCTAATCAACTAACCCACATAATATTCCTTGTCAACTATCTACACTCACAACACAACACTTTTCCCACCTTTTTTTATTCTGGTGCACCGACCGTTTTTTGCAATTGAAAATGGATCGGAGGGAGTAACACTTCTTTACAAATGAGTAGGGGCGGAAATGGTTCGGCTTAGCTCGGTTTAGGGTAATTTAGGAGCCAAACCGCTATACATCGGTTTGGAGAAATCCCAAACCGAGCTGAACCACAAAATAGTCCAAGCCGAGCTGAGCTAAACCATCACGGTTCGGCTCGGCTCGGTTTGAACCACGGTCTGATTTCGTGGTTTAAACCATGGCTTAAACCGCGGTTTGAACCACAACTCTTACACCATACTTAGAAATTAAACACTGACAAAAGAACATCTGAAGCAGTATCGAGAACAAAATTCTTTCTGCACAAATGTTTATAGGATAGCATGACAAAAGAACATCAGGAACAGAAGACTAGCCGGCACAAATGTTAAAGATTGCATTTATTCCCTTCTTCTCATGTAGTTTCTCCTTATATCTGATTCATGTATATAACGTGTTCTTATATAAAGGATTAATTTAACAGGCTACGGAAAGGAGCAGTAATGATACAAATGACAATCAAACACCTTCTATTGTTACAACAGTACATAATTATAGAAAAAGACCAGAAGAGACACGGACGGAGGTATTTACCCTTTCCTCAGCTAGCTCGGTTTAATGATTCGGCTCCACGGTTCAGCTCTACGGTTCGGCTCGAAACGGTTCGACTCGGTTCGGCTTGAAGGGTCAAACAGTAAGCCAAACTGAACCATGTGGTTTAACAATTTTCGAAACCGAGCTGAACCGCATAAGTTTAAAAACCGAGCTAAACCGCACGGTTTGGCTCGGCTCGGCTCGATTCCGACGCGGTTTGAGCCAAACCATTTCCACCACTACTAATGAGACCCACATGTAATCCTCATAACAATTATCCACTTATTATTCGGACAAATAACACATTAGTGCCCCAAAGTTCTATAGGAGTTACATTCTAAATCTTAACGTACTATTTGTTGAAATTTCAGTCCTCAAGTTGTCAGTTTGTGACAATATGAGGTAATCTCGGATGGCCGTTAATAAACTTGACGAAAACTAACGAAGTGGATGAAAAAGCATAATGATTACTTACAGGGCAAATTGCATTTTAGGCCCCAAAGTTTGGGGGTCGTTCCTATGATAGGCTCTAAAGTATCTCCGTTAGCATTTTAGGCCCCAAAGTTTTCATTCTGTTAGCATTTTAGGTCTTTTAACCAGTTTTGTTAGAAAAACTCGTTAAATAGGCACGTGCCACGCACATGCCACCTAACGGAGGATAGTTTGAAATTAATTTAACTTATAGGGGATTTACTGTACATTCTTAAATTTAATGGGCTTAAATATTAAAAAAAAAAATTAAAAATAATAACATTTATATAAAGAAAATTAAGTAATAGTAAAAAACATAATGACTCTTCCCTCCCAACTCCGGCGACCACTATCCCTCACTTAATGGGCTTAAATATTAAAAATTCTTTTTAAAAATAATAACATTTATATAAAGAAAATTAATTAATAGTAAAAAACATAATGACTCTTCCCTCCCAACTCCAGCGACCACTATACCTCACCGGCGACTCCTTTCCTCTCCCTCCGGCAACCTTTATCCGTCGGCTACCCTCACCGCAATCTCCGCGCGACCCTTCCCCTCCCCACCAAAATTAAACTTTAATTTTCACCTTTTTCATTTTTCAAAAATGAACTTGATTCAGATCTGTAGATTTGGGTTTCAAAAACTCAATCAGATTTCACACTGTCGGAGTTATTAGCAGCAATGGTGGTTGAGCCTTGGTTACTGAAAATGGGGAACCAGGTAAGTTCAAATCTCAAGCACACACTCCTCCTTGAACCGTCGAAGAAATCAACCCACAAGAAACAAGAACAACTCCCCAAGGAAACAATCGGAATCCTCTAGTTCGAGGTCGCTAATGTCATGTCCAAGACTGTACACCTCCACAAATCGTTAACCGACATCGAGATCTCGAAGTTGAAGAACGAGATCCTCAAATCCGACGGCGTTGTCGCTCTTGTCTCCGCCGATGACACGTTTTTGCTCGAGCTGGCCTTGTTGGAAAAGCTCGAGGAACTTGAATCGACTCGCCGGCGTCGTTTCAAGGTTGGGAAAGAGATGTACTCTTCCGGCATTGCAAGGGTTTGAGCTTGTCTACATCGATGTTGTTAATGGAGTTATTGAATTGAAGGAATTGGGGTTCTTGGTTAAGGATATGGAGGCTATGGTGAGGAGAATTGAGAGGTATGTGAATTCGACGGCGAGTTTGTATACTGAAATGGAGGTTTTGGGGGAATTGGAATTGGCCACCAAGAAATTCCAGCAGAATTTTTAATTTTGGGAATGGGGATGGGGTTGGGTGCAAATTTTAGAAGAGATTGTTTTTTAATTTTGGTCCTCCATTTTATGGCTCTTACAATTGACCCCTTAACAGTTAGGAGCAAATGTCAAAATTATCCTCCGTTAGGTGGCATGTGCGTGGCACGTGCCTATTTAACTGATTTTTGTAACAAAATTGGTTAAAAACCCTAACTCGACAAAAAATGACAACTTTGGGGCCCAAAATGCTAACGGAGATACTTTAGAGCCCATCATAGGAACGACCCCCAAACTTTGGGGCCTAAAATGCAATTTACCCTTACTTATAACAAATGCATTTTTCCCCTTGAAGTTCAATAATTTCTTTTTTGTCATAATTTCTTTAATAGTTTTACAGGGCTATCACTGGCTGTGCGGCTGGCGCGTGCACCGCACCGCCTGACAGGGCGCGTGTGATGCAGGAGGGGCGTTTTTTTTTTCTTGTGTTGGCCACGTGTCTCTCACTCATTAGTCCTTTTAATTTTCGGATTTATTTTTTTATCTCAATTCTTTGAGCTGAATTATCACCTAGAATTTTTTTTTTGGGCCAAAATTCAGTATTTTTTCCCTATTTTTTGTACAATTATTTAATTGCAAAAAAAAAAGTGTAAAATATTATTTTGAT
This sequence comes from Campanula takesimana, assembly GCA_026119855.1. Taxonomy (NCBI): domain Eukaryota; kingdom Viridiplantae; phylum Streptophyta; class Magnoliopsida; order Asterales; family Campanulaceae; genus Campanula; species Campanula takesimana. Next base: position 292,772 of record JAOWBW010000205.1, on the reverse strand, counting down.
TATAAATTATTATTATTATTTTTATTATTATTTTACTAATCATAAAAATAGAGAATATATAAAAAATAAAAAAGATAAAAGTAGTTGGGTATAGAATGATGAGTGGGAGGGAGATGATTTTTTTTTTTCAACTTACCATTGTAAGGGGTTGTATGAAAGGGGTGTATGAAAGATGAGGTGAATAAGATAAAGTGTTAAAGTGGGTGTGGAATTTGGAGAGGTTGTATGAAACCATTGTGGGTAGTCTTAGAGAGAATGAGTGTGATGAATAGTAAAGATTCTTTTCCATTTTAGGAAGTGAACACTTACTCCGGGACAGACTAAAAAGGAAAATAGACACTTACTCTGAGACGGAGGGAGTAATAGATATTTAGTACTGAAATTACACTACTTTAAAAGAATATTGTAATTTTTTCACCTTCTTAAATGCGAGAATATGTCGATATGAAAATAAAAGCAAAATAGACGTACCTTGGAGAAGATGGGTAAACACAAGATCCATAACCTAAGTAAAATAAAATAAAACGAGACAAAATATCAGCACGCAGGTAATTACACATATTCTCTACTTTTTCACAAAATTTTATAAAAAAAAAATATTTTTGTTGAATAATAAGAAAAACCAATTTTTATAATTTTAAAACTATGATATTTACAAATTAATTTACCAGTTTAAAAACAAGATCCATAACCTACGTAAAATAAAATAAAACTAGACAAAATATCAGCTAATTACACATATTCTCTACTTTTTCACAAAATATTATAATTTTTTTTTTAAACCAAAACTTTATTTTTCTTAAATAATCTAAGAAAAACCAATTTTTATGATTTTAAAACTATGATCTTTACATGTTAATTTACCAGTTTAAACTTCAAACTTACTATTTACAAGTAGATGAGTTGTATAAAGTCATCAAGTTGGGGATTTTACTAGTTTACAAGTTAAAACACTAATTAATTTATTGAAATTTTCATCTTACTATTTACATATCTAAATATTCATGCTATAAATAATACAGCGGGTACTCTATAAAACATTGACTTGATAAATAAGAATATATTTTTGACAGAAAATAAAGTTTTGTACATCGCACATAATGTCGAGACAATGCTTTAGCTTGGATCCAAATACAACCCAACATGTTGTATTGTTCCTATTGGCATGTCTTCAAAATAAATGAAAATTATATAATACTGTGGCCGTTCAAATGTTTACTATTTATTTAAATGACATTCGGTATTTACAATCTATTTTGTAAAAATATATAAATATTCTTACTATAAATTTTATAACTTGCTAAAATGTAAAAATGTGAAGAATTTTTTAATGAGAAATGGTAAATGAGAAGATCATTTTGGGACGGAGAGAGTACATTTTTTAATGTATCAAAAATTAGATGTGATCAAATTACTATACCTATTCTTTCTAGGGATACTTCATCATTGTCTCTCAATCATATTGGTCTAGTTTTATTACTTTTAGTTGTCTTAAACTTTTTTTGATTACTTAAAATCCAATACTATGTTAAAGAATTATTTTTCCATCATATCCTTGCATAATTAAGTATTTCACAATATTTTAAATACTCAAGAGGGATAATTAAGGAGGATATATAGAAAAAATAATTATTATAACTTCTTAAACAAAAAACAACTACTATCGTTTAAAAAAAACACATCAAGTAGAAAAAAAATGAGATTGATGGAGTACAACAACAGTACACTCTTTCAAAAAGAAAATGTATTTAATTTGACATTTCAAATAACAAAAGTATTTATTTATTTGCATTTTTAAATTCATATACTCCCTCTGCCCATCTTAAACTTCAAAGTCAAAGAAAAATTTGTCAACTTACTTGCACTTTAACTATTGATTTAGAGAAAATTTGATTATCCTATTGAAAAACTAAAAGTTACTTATGAGAATATTGATAATGGTGAATCAAAAACAATTTTTAAAATTTTTATTAAGATAATTAATTATATTATAAGTGTTTAGTCAAAGTACAAGTAAGTTGACAAATTTTCCTTTGACTTTCAAGTTTAAGATGAGACGGAGGGAGTATTAAGATATACTCCCTCCGGTCACAAATATAAGTAAAAGTAACTAAAATCACACTTATTAAGAAATTAGTTAAATTTAGTTAATTGTTTTTATTTTATAGTAATAAAAATATATTAAAATTACTAATATATCCTCATACTAAATGTGTAATAAATGTACACTTGTATTTGAAAATGAGTAATTAATTAGGAGTATTTTTGGCAAAAGATTGTTAAATACAGTTACATTTAATATGTTTTGTATTGAAACCCAATTTTTTTTGCTTATATTTAGGTAAAAAAAAAAAGCCTATTTTTTTTTCTTATATTTGTGTCGTATTTACGTCATTTTTTTAGAAATATCATCATTTTGCTGTGAAAAAAATACTACTTCCCCTGTCCCTAAATGAGTGTCCATTTTCAAAAAATCTTTGTCCCAAAATGAGTGTCTTTTTTTAACATAACTTTGTCCCTAAATGTTTTTTTTCGAATTTTTTTTCACCGGTTTCTTTATAAGTGCAAAACTAAATGTTTGGAAAGGAGATTACAAGATTATATATGAATCTTTGCTACCAAATTGTACACAAGGTTGAGATTTTCAATGTCCCTTAAAATGAAATTTGGACACTCATTTAAGGACAGAGGTAGTAGTAAATTTAAATATAATCTTGATCAAAAACCAAATTCGAACAAAAATTAGACACTTATGGAGGAACATATTTCTTTGAAAGTGGAAATATTAGACTTTTCTAAACAAAGAATGTTGAAGAAAGAGAGTATATAGTAGGCACTAACTGGGGTCAGTTTTGGCGACGGTGGCGGTGCCGGAAAAGTCACAAGATCCCGGAGCGGCAGCTTTCCGCTGGTAATAGCTATTAAACGCATAAGAAGCATGCGCCAATAACGTATTGGGTAAAAAACAGAGCCCAGATTGCTGAATCGGCGTACAATCAGCCCCTGCTCCACAAGCGTAATCAAGCGCCGTCTGCAACGATTGCTGGCTCGCATCACTTCTACCCACGCACCAACTCCGACCACCGCCACCCACCACCGTCTGAGCTTCCACCACTCCGCCGCTGCAACTAATCAGCGCCACCGCGGCTACCACCACCAGAGCTGCTGCCAGCTTGAGTAGAGGTGTTTCCATGAGTGGGAATATGAAAAAGTGGTGTGTAGTAGTCAGTATGTATGGAGGCTATTGTCGGGAAATGATAACTGGTGTGGTGCTGCTATAAAGTAAAGTAAGTGTGAGAGAGAGAGAGAATTTTGTAGAAGCTGTTCTCTCTGTCTAGTCTAGTTGTAGCTGCTTTTAATATTTTTTTTTTCCTTTTCTTTTTTTGAACTTCTTTTTCTTTTTCTGTTCCTTTATTTAAATTTGTTCTTTATTTTTTTTTAATGATATCCATCTTGAAAACTCAGATTTAAGGATCAAATTGCGCCATAATGAAAGCTTGCTTTCATTTTCCTTTTTTCACTTAACAATAGTGATTTTAATTTTACTAAATCATACAAAATTATTTTTGTAAATAATCAATGGGCACAACAATTTTAAGCGTGCACGGAAATTAAGAAAGAATAGTAGTTGTTGTGAGTATGAAAAATGAGGTAAGAGATAGAAAGTGTGGTAAGGAATAGTCCCTCCGTTCCGGGTAAGTTGCAACATGGAAGGGGAAGCATAAAAATTAAGAAATGAGAATAATGAGTGGTTGGGAGGAAGAGAGAGAATGAGTGGAGAATAATGAGTAGTTGGGAGAAAGAGAGAGAATGAGTAAAGAATTATAAAAGTAATACTACCTCCGTCCCAACTCAATGCGCACGTTTACTGTTGGGCACAAGATTTAAGGAGAGAGTATTTATATTCAAAAGTATTGTGAGTGGAGAATAATGAGTGGTTGGGAGGAAGAAAGAGAATGAGTGGAGAATAATGAGTGGTTGGGAGGAAGAAAGAGAATAAGTGGAGAATAATGAGTGGTTGGGAAGAAGAGAGAGGATGAGTGGAAGATTATAAAAGTAATAAAAAACTTTCCTTTTTTTGGATTGTGCACATATCAACGACACCCACTTAAAAGGTAAGTGTGCACATTGAGCTGGGACGGAGGTAGTAAAGAGTTTCCTTATTTGGCATTGTTGCAACTTAAGTGGAATGCCCAAAATGGCAAATTGTTGCAACTTACCCGGAAGTATTACTGAATAATTATTGTGAGTATTATAAGTAGATATCATTGAATAAAGAAATATAATCTCTTCGTCCCCGTTTAAGGTTCCTAGTTTGACTTTACACGGGGATTAAAAAAAATGTAAATGTAGTGAGTATGAAAAATAAAGTAGGATAGAGAAAGTAGTTAAGGAGTTTTGTTGTGAGAATGACAAGTAGGTCATGTTGTCAATTTTTTTTAAGTAATAAAGCAACTAAGTTAAAGTGAGACAGACGGAAAAAGAAAGTAAAAGCCTTAAAATGGGACGAAGAGAGTATAACATTTCTACTTTGAAAAATGTGATTTATCAATAGAATGCTCAAATAAAAAAAAATGCACATTATTATGGAACGACAGGAGTATGCTCCCTCCTTCCCATAAAAATTATATAATGTTTTAAAGTTCAATTTAATTAAAATTAAGAAATTGAGATAGTAATTATGTCATTGAAGTTATAAAATTTGTTGTTAATGTTGGCGATTGTGCTCTAGGCCTTTGAGAAAAGTCTTTACGTTACATCATACCTTCATTGTTATTGAGATAATAAATTCAATTATTATATCTTTATTTTTATTATAATAAGCATCGTCCCTAGTACTTATGAAGAACTAGTATAAGTTTAATCGATAATCATGTGATGATTATGTGTATGTGATATAATTAAACTTATGTGTATGTTGGGTATGCTTATCTCTTAACCCTCCCAATTATGTTAGAATTGATTGATACCATCACCTATTGATATTTTATGGACTTTAGGACCTTATGTAAGAAGTTTATAACTTCAAATTTTGCCAAGTCCATTTTATAGTATAGGCTTAATTATAGGACTTGAAGCTTTGAAGGATCGAAGATTTTCTAAGCATGATTCATTTCACTGCGCAGGATGTTCTCTGCGCAGGTCGCCACTGCGCATAGATCTCTTGCACGGCTTTTTGACCCTGCTCAGTTTTTAAGGTCTTATTCCCCAACTCAGAAGTTATCTTCCTTTGGTATGACCAAGCATGATGCGCTTGCTCCCCATGCGCAGCATCCGTGCGCATGCCTTTGTACGCGCACGCTCAACCTTGGTCAAATTTCTTATCTCCTGATCTCATATTCTAGAAGCTTGGAAAGCGTCAAGACAAGCTACGCTTTTTGGATTGAGCCAAAATGATGAGGTGTGCACAAACGACAAAATAAGCACACTCAGCAGCACCATTAGTGGAGACATGCCTCAAGAGTCATATTTCAATTGAAGACAGCTGTCAACCTTCTAGAAAAAGCTTTTGAATTTGGTCTTCATGCTCAGTCTCCAACGGCTCAGAGATACCTGCGCACCAATCATATTGTATCAGGGTCATCAACCTTGATCAGAGCCCCAACGGCTATAAAAGGACATCTGCGCACCAATCATATAGTGCCAGCTCATCGTCCTTGTTCAGAGCATCAACGGCTAGTTTTGGAGCTCAGTTATAAATAGCATGCTTATCCTCATTTTCCAAAGCTGCTTGTGAGCTGCTGGAGTGCTTGTTAAGCCAGAGCTAGAGTTTCATGCTTCATTAGAGAAACCTTGAAGATCTAAAGACTGATGCTCAATATTTCCAGATTCATTAGAACAGCCTTCAAGATCTTCAAACCTTCAAACTCCTGCTCAAATCCCAAAAGCTCTATATCACCAGAATTCTTGGTGCTCTTCATCTCTTATATTCATAGAGCCCAAAATTTCTGTCACACACACCTCATGAAGCTTTGATCATTCTGATCTAACTTCTTGAGATACACCGGTTTAGTCTAGGATTTGTTCTTCATAGATAATAGATCTTGAGTTAGTATTGAGTTCAAAAGTTGTAATTTGTAATACTCACTCATATTATAAGATCTCCATTAGAAATCCAAGACTAACCATCTTGGTAGAGGACGTAGATCTTTCCTTGATCGAACCTCTCCAAATAGCTTGTCCATAATTCTTACTGCTTATTTCATGCTTAACTATTTATGTATTACTGCTTTGTATGATCTTTCAGATTGCTACACTTTACTGCCGTAATTGTTATTGCTCATTTGCCCTAGCACAATTTTTATCCAACTCTTTAACCAAAATTTAGCGCGTGCGTTTTTCTTTACTACGCATCTTTCCCAGCGCAGTACCTGTTTCATCTCTGCGCAGTATACCCTACGTAGAAGTGCTTTAAATCTTCCGCTGTGCATTTCACACTCTTGCTGCGCGCTATACTTAGCCAAAATAAGAGTTGTACGCATTTGCTATTGAATTGCAAAAGGGTTTGAAAAGAATTTTAAAACGCTATTCACCCCCCCCTCTAGCGATTTTCACACCCTTGTTGCCCCTTTGGGACCAACAAGTGGTATCAGAGCAAACACCTTCATAAAACTTGTATCTATTTTTCAAGCTTAACAGCTTGGGTGCCGATTCAATATGGCTTCAAAATCTTGGGCAATGGCTAACTATTCACTTGTTCCTGCGCCTCCTCAAACCTTAGATCAAATTCAGAAAGTTCTCCAAATCTGGTGGATCCTCATGCAAACCTCATGTTCTCTCTCAATAGTGACTCAAAGAAAGATGATGACTTGGTCTGCTACAACTGCAGAATGCCAGGACATTTCGCTTCAAAATGCCCTACTCCAAAATTTGAGTACGAGGAAAAGCAACCCTGTGCACAACGCACTTAAGCATACTGAATGGTTACTGAAGAAAACAACGCAGAGAATGAACTGAAGACTTGATAGAGACTGACACTGAAAGCGATGCTGACTCTGAGGATGGACTGCTCTGCTTAGTGGCAAGTGCTGACAATGATTCAGAAGCTGTTTCCGAAATGGAACCTGAGCATGCGCCAAGGACAATCAAGAAAGGTCCCAACTTCACTCAAATAGTGGAAATGGGACACCTTCACCAAGCAGACAGAATGGCAAGTACCTATTTGCCAGAGCAAACCTGACAAATCCGCATCATCACTAACTTAGCAGCCGCGCAAGGAATCTCTTAAAGTGACTGCTGAACTTAAATGATAATGATAACTCTTCTGTAGAAGCGTAAGTCAATGTTCCAACAAGCAAAAAGGGTCTCCTGCTTCATTGCGCACTCTCAAACGCATATTTGGTATCGACAGTGGATTCTAGACACGACTGGAGATGTCAACGCTCTTGAAGATGTGCGTGCAGGAAGAGGTCCCTTAGTAACATATGATGACAACAACAAAGGGAACATAATTGGATATATACTAATCAGAATAGATAGTCTCAAGCACAACCTGCTCTCCTTATCACAATTCTGCGATAAAAGCCTAGAATGCCAATTCACTTCAACGCATTGCTATATCAAGGATGGCACTTCTGGACTAACTTTGCTCACGGGGACTCGTAAGACCAATGTTTTCATTATTGATCTTACTGCTCTAAATTCTATCTCTAATCTCTGTTTTGTAGCAAAGAAAGTAAGTAAAAGCAGCCTAAGCAGTCTTTCTCCAGCAAGATTGCCTCCTCAACTTCCAAATGTTTACAACTGCTTGACATGGATCTGTTTGGACCGATCACCACCGCGAGCATTGGAGGAAACAAATATACTTTAGTTGTGGTGGATGACTACTCAAGATATACATGGGTCGAAATGATGATATCCAAAGATGATTGCTATGATATCTTGTCTGCTCTCTTTCGAAGGCTCCAAACTCAAAAAGAAGACGACATCGTGAGCGTTAAATCAGACAATGGTACTGAATTCAAGAACAACGGTGTCGCTCAATATTGTGATGACCACGGAATAGATCACAACTTCTCTGCTGCTGGATTTCCTCAACAAAATGGCGTTGTGGAAAGAAAGAATCGCACATTGATTGAGGCTGGAAGAACAATGATAGCAGAAGCAAAGCTTCCAAAGTATTTCTGGGGAGAAGCTGTCAACACTGCTTTCTTTACTCAGAATAGATCCCTCATCAACAAAGCCTACAACAAAACTCCATATGAGCTATGGAGAGGAAGAGCGCCCAACATTGCTTTCTTCAAGATTTTTGGCTGCAAATGCTATAGCCTCTACAACGGCAAAGACCATAGAGGTAAATTCGACGCCAAAGCAGATGAAGGTATTTTAGTTGGGTATGCCAAACATTCTAAAGCTTTTCGTGTTTTTAATAGAACTACTCTAGTAATTGTAGAATTTGTACATGTTACTTTTGATGAGCATTCTCTCCTTGAGCCACATTTGGCTCCAAATGATTCTGATGATTCTACTGAGAATGTTGAGACAGGTACGCAGCCACAAACTGAACCTGCGGAAAATGATAATCAAGATAATCAAAGTCAGAATCAAGCAAGTCCATCTCATGCGCCAACTCCGGATGCTGCGCCAGAAGTGACGACTTCTGATGCGCAGACACCCCCTCTTGTGCATGATGTTTCTCCGCTTCAGCAAATCACCGTTGATGATGTTGATGCTGGAGCTAATAAAGTACCTATTGAAGATCTTCGTATTCCTACTACTCAACCCAACTTACCCCCTGAGGTTCGTGAAGTTAGAGATCATCCAACTTCAAACATCATTGGTGATCTCAATGTAGGGGTTCGTACTAGGAGAGCATCAAACTTTGATGATGAATATCACTCCTTTATCTCTCAAATCGAACCAAAGAAGATTGATGAAGCGCTCCAAGATTAAAGCTGGGTTACTGCTATGTAAGAAGAGCTTAACCAATTTGAGCGCTGCAAGGTTTGGACCTTAGTACCCAGACCTCATGACCAAGGAGTTATTGGTACAAAATGGGTATTCAGAAATAAGATGGATGAGAATGGAAGCATCACCAGAAATAAAGCAAGGTTGGTTATGCAAGGCTATAGGCAAGAGGAAGGAATCGACTTGATGAAACTTTTTCACCTGTAGCAAAACTAGAAGCTATCAGAATTTTCTTAGCTTATGCCTCTCACAAAAAAATCAAGCTTTATCAAATGGATGTGAAGAGCGCATTTCTCAACGGTGAACTCCAAGAGACGGTCTACGTAGCTCAACCTCCTGGATTTGAAGATAGCAGATTTCCAAATCACGTCTTCAAGCTTCAGAAAGCTTTGTATGGACTTAAGCAAGCTCCAAGAGCATGGTACGATACTCTATCAAAATTCTTACTAGAGAAAGGCTTCAAGCGCGGTAAAATCGATACAACTCTCTTTATTTCTAAGTATAATGATCACTCTTTACTTGTTTAAATTTATGTCGATGATATTATATTTGGTTCTACTAATGAGTTACTTTGTAAGCGCTTTGAAAAGCTCATGAAAAGCAAGTTTGAAATGAGCATGATGGGAGAACTCACATTCTTCCTCGGACTTCAAATCAAGCAATTGAGTGATGGCATCTTCATAAATCAAGCCAAGTACACAAGAGACCTAATCAAGAAATTTGGACTTGAGAATGCTAAAGCATACGACACTCCAATGGCCACTGGCAACAAGCTTGACAAAGACTTGAAAGGTAAGAAAGTTGATCAAACTTTATATCGAGGTATGATTGGCTCTCTTCTTTATCTCACTGCAAGTAGGCTAGATATTATGTTCAGTGTTTGTGTCTGTGCGCGCTATCAAGCGGACCCTAGAGAAGCGCACTTAACTGCTGTTAAACGCATTATTCGTTATCTTTATGGAACTGTTAACATTGGACTTTGGTACACCAAATATTCGAATTTCGATTTGCTAGGTTATTCAGATGTAGATTACGCAGCATGCACAATTGATAGGAACAGAACAAGTGGAACTTGTCATTTCTTTGGAAATCGACTTGTTACGTGGGCAAGCAAGAAGCAAGCTGCTGTGTCCATCTCCACTACAGAAGGTGAATATATTGCTGCTGGAAGCTGCTGCTGCCAAATCCTTTGGATGAAGCAACAATTAGTGGACTATGGAATTCATTAAACAAACTTCCCAATCTTCTGCGATAACATGTCCACCATCGCAGTCTCCAACAATCCTGTCATGCACTCAAAGACAAAGCACATCGACATCAAATATCACTTTCTCAAGGACCATGTGGAAAAAGGAAATATTCATTTAGAGCACGTGGGCACAGACAATCAAATTGCTTATATCCTCACAAAGGCTCTTGACGCAAAGAGATTTGCTTTCTTGAGAGGAGAAATGGGTATGCTTGAACTTAGCTAAATCTTGTCCATATGATTTGTCAATACTAATGATCTTCTGTTTACTTGATAATATTCTAAGTTAGGAAATGCCTCATGCGCCTGCGCATATGAAGCGCACAAGATGTTGCGCATAAGGTAAAATATTTCTGAGTTTTCAAAGAAACTCTGTGCATTCTATTACTGCGCATGCCACGTGGATCTCATCATTGACTGACATGCGCCAGATCATGGCCACGCTCCAAACTATCCAAGACAATCTATTTGCTGCGCAAACTCAATACTCTCAGGTGGTCACTGCGCAGGCAAAGATTCAAGAGCAATTGGATGCGCAGGCTGCTAGGCTTGATGCGCAGGCCAGTATGCTACAGGCCATTGATTGTGCCATTAAGGGGGAGAGTAGTCTAAAAAAGGCAAAACGTTCTGATTTGACGCTCCCGCTTCTGATATTGAAGCTTTGCGCAAAGTAATTTGGGAAGCTACAAGATGAAGTGCGCAGAGCTCTCTCAAAGGTGAACACTAATATTATAATGCATCATTTCTTTTCCCAAAACCTTGTTCAATTTAAACTTTTCATTTGTGGAACAATGAACACATTATTTCAAACTTCATGTGCATATACTTGACTGCTCATATTTCTACGCATGATGTTTAAACATTCAGTTTAAACACATACTAAACTAAAATTCACAACCTTTGTATGCGTTGGATGATATTTCTATCTTTCCCATATTGTAAGTTAAATCTTTTGGATAGATTAGAAATCTATAGCACTGGCTAGTGTGTGCATTGACTTGAGGCATGAGTTACCATTCACATTTTTGTGGACATGTTATTATCAAGTACAATGAATTGCCTTTGCTATAGTAGGTAATGGCATCAATCATTTAGGGGGAGATTGTTGAGTATGCTTATCTCTTAACCCTCCCAATTATGTTAGAATTGATTGATACCATCACCTATTGATATTTTATGGACTTTAGGACCTTATGTAAGAATTTTATAACTTCAAATTTTGCCAAGTCCATTTTATAGTATAGGCTTAATTATAGGACTTGAAGCTTTGAAGGATCGAAGATTTTCTAAGCAGGATTCATTTCATTGCGCAGGATGTTCTTTGCGCGGGTCGCCACTGCGCATAGATCTCTTGCGCGGCTTTTTGACCCTGCTCAGTTTTTAAGGTCTTATTCTCCAACTCAGAAGTTATCTTCCTTTGGTATAACCAAGCATGATGTGCATGCTCCCCATGCGCAGCATCCGTGCGCACCGGCAATGCGCATGCCTTTGTACGCGCACGTTCAACCTTGGTCAAATTTCTTATCTCCTGATCTCATATTCTAGAAGCTTGGAAAGCGTCAAGACAAGCTACGCTTTTTGTATTGGGCCAAAATGATGAGGTGTGTACAAACGACAAAATAAGCACACTCAGCAACACCATTAGTGGAGACACGCCTCAAGAGTCATATTTCAATTGAAGACAGCTGTCAACCTTCTAGAAGAAGCTTTTGAATTTGGTCTTCATGCTCAGTCTCCAACGGCTCAGAGATACCTGCGCACCAATCATATTGTGCAGGTCATCAACCTTGATCAGAGCCCCAACGGCTATAAAAGGACATCTGCGCACCAATCATATAGTGCCAGCTCATCGTCCTTGCTCAGAGCATCAACGGCTAGTTTTGGAGCTCAGCTATAAATAGCATGCTCATCCTCATTTTCCAAAGCTGCTTGTGAGCTGCTAGAGTGCTTGTTAAGCCAGAGCTAGAATTTCATGCTTCATTAGAGAAACCTTGAAGATCTGAAGACTGATGCTCAATATTTCCAGATTCATTAGAACAGCCTTCAAGATCTTCAAACCTTCAAACTCCTGCTCAAATCCCAAAAGCTCTATATCACCAGAATTCTTGGTGCTCTTCATCTCTTATATTCATAGAGCCCAAAATTTCTGTCACACACACCTCTTGAAGCTTTGATCATTCTGATCTAACTTCTTGAGATACACCGGTTTAGTCTAGGATTTGTTCTTTATAGATAATAGATCTTGAGTTAGTATTGAGCTCAAAAGTTGTAATTTGTAATACTCACTCATATTATAAGATCTCCATTAGAAATCCAAGACTAACCATCTTGGTAGAGGACGTAGATCTTTCCTTGATCGAACCTCTCCAAATAGCTTGTCCATAATTCTTACTGCTTATTTCATGCTTAACTATTTATGTATTACTGCTTTGTATGATCTTTCAGATTGCTACACTTTACTGCCGTAATTGTTATTGCTCATTTGCCCTAGCACAATTTTATCCAACTCTTTAGCCAAAATTTAGCGCGTGCGTTTTTCTTTACTACTCATCTTTCCCTGCGCAGTACCTGTGTCATCTCTGCGTAGTATACCCTACGTAGAAGTGCTTTAAATCTTCCGCTGTGCATTTCACACTCTTGCTGCGCGCTATACTTAGCCAAAATAAGAGTTGTGCGCATTTGCCATTAAATTGCAAAAGGGTTTAAAAAGAATTTTAAAACGCTATTCACCCCCTTCTAGCGATTTTCACACCCTTGTTGCCCTTTTGGGACCAACAGTGTACTTGTTGGTTAACAAGGTACTGGACATGACCCGTTATAAGATTTATGCCATGGTCAAATATCATAAATAAATCTCATAATAGTTATATCATTTGATATCCTTAGACCTGAGATTATCATGGTCTTTCACATGATGAACTTTATGTTTGACTTAGTCAAACGCTACCTTTAATCGGGTAGTTATAACGGCTATGATTGGTATAATCAGATTCTTGTTGAGAAAAATGATAAGTCAAGATGGGATGTGTCCCTCTCAAAGAGATATATGGTTGGCCACTCGATAAGTGACATTGATGATAGTGTATGGCCATACCCAAATAAATTGATATGTTCAATGTCATTTGCTCATATCAATCTACTCGGGATCGAGTAAGCATTGGACAACATAAGTTGACTTGAACTATGACTTATGTCCAATATGATATCGTGTGACAAAGGGATTGTGATATGTTCTATTAAGGTAACTTTGGAATTTCAAAGTTATACTATTTGTGTAGTCATAATGGCTTGCTAGAGTCCGCTTATGACTTACGGATTCTGAATAGTTCAGACTCGTTGCCAACTTAGTATAATCATATTGGGTCACAAACAAAGGAAGAATTGGAAAATGCTGAAAACTGGGAACTGCAGACTGACTTTGGTATGGCTGGCTAAGAGGAGTACGGCTCCAATAGAGCCGTACGGCTTCCTAGTCCGGTCAAGTCCAGATTCTGCAGATTTTTTATTTGATAAGGGATCCCGAGTCTCAATGGGATTAGGTCAAACCCTCGTATAAATATATGCAGCCGGGATTGACAGCTTCCAACCTAAGTTTTAGAAACCTAAATTAATTGTTTGAGAAACAATAAAATATACTCCCTCCGTCCCATTTCAAATTGCAAAAATTGCCATTTAGGGTGTCCCATTAAGGATTGCAAAATCCAAAAATAGAAATGTTTTTTATTGTTTTTAATTGGTGGGACCCATTAGCCATACTCACATCATCTAACCCACTTACTATTCTCTACCCCACTTTCTCTCTCCTACCTAACAATCTACACTCACAACACATCACCTTTTTCACTTTTTCCTTAATCCCCGTGCACAACCTTAACTTTGCAATTTGAAACGGGACGGAGGGAGTATATAGAGAGGTAGGATTATTAATTTTGAGATCCATGGTCATCAAAATTCAATAATCAAAGAAGCAAAATAACTCCTATGAAGAAAGCGTTTCTTCATCAAGCCTTGGATCTAGCAATCATTCAAGAAAGAGTTCTTGAGTCTGTTTGACGTGTGAAAACCGTTAGAGGGTGTTCGCTTTTCAACACCTAAAGTCTGTTGTTCATGGATTCGATCTTGAAGGGTTAGTATTCATCTTGTATTTAATTTAATCAACATGAGGAGATCCATAACTCTTGGGTTTTTGTTTCATATGTTGCTTTTTTTCTGCGCTTGATCCCTTAAAACCCAACGGTTGATACAAAATTAAAAATATTATAAACAATATTTCTACTATGATAAATAAATGGGCAAATGACAATTTAGGGCCCAATGTTGACATGCTTTTCACGATCAGGGGCTCGATGTTTCAATTTCATCGATTTAGGGCCCAATGTGGTCAAATGTTGTCACTTTAGGGGTTTTTAACGAATTTCGTTAGAAAACTCAGTTAAGTTACATGTACCACGCACGTGATGGAGAAATTGGATCATTTTGAAATTAAAATCACTTTTAAGGGGTTAAATGAAAATATTTAAATTAAAAGGGTTATAACAATACAAAATTTATTTTCTAATATTGAATAATCAATTAATAAAAACATTAATTTAAAAAGGATAACTGATAAAAATAATACATTTTATTCAAAATTAATAAAATAATATATATTTCATCGGTTGCTAAACAATAATCAATTATTGTATTGTACATTTTCTAAAATAAATAATAATTAGAAAATAAATAATAATTTTATTAATTCCATTGTTGCATCAATTAAATCGACAACACTTTGATGCACAATTATCATTTATGTGAAAACCACCTTCAAAACACTATTTGGGACAGAACAAGTATTTTATAAGTTAAAATTCTGCATAGTGGTGTATATTTAATTGATGTACAACAATGAAATTAATAAAAAAAATTATTTGTTTTAAAAAATGTACAATAAGTGATTTTTTTTAGCAATTGATAAAAATAAAAATTAATTTAATAATTTTAAATAAGATTTTTTTTTTAATTTTTTTTATTCATTGATTATTCAATGTTAGAATATAAAATTAATGGTTTTATAACCCTTTTATTTTAAATATTTATATTGAACCCCTTAAAATTGATTTTAATTTCAAAATGATCTAATTTCTCTATCACATGCGCGGCACAAGTAACTTAACTGAGTTTTCTTACGAAATTCGTTAAAAAGCCCCAAATTGACAACATTTGACCACATTGGGCCATAAATCGATGAAATTGAAACATCGGGCCCCTAATCGTGAAAAGCATGTCAATATTGGGCCCTAAATTGTCATTTGCCCTAAATAAATTTGTAACGCCTCACCCATTTTTATTTTCATATTTTGCATTTTTTACATAATTAAAAATTATTATGTGAAGTATAGGTGCATTTTATGTGTTAGATAATAATTTCTTAACTTGCATATATTATTTGAGTATGTGGGTTAATGTTGATTGTTGGGATTTATTGAGTTATTCATGAAGGACCTATGCGGTATTAAAGAAAATTGACCTTTGGATGGATTTAGAGAATTGGGAGAGGTTAGTAGGAAGAAAATAGAAAATATATTAAGTTTGGGGATTCTTATCCCATTTCTTCTTTTCTCTGTATCACACACATACACACACTCAAATTGACTTCCTCTGTGTTCTTGGCCAAGGTTGAAGAAGGTAAGAAAAATTCTTGTATTTATTTCTCTAAATTCCTTTACTACTCCGTTTTAAATTCTAAATATATATAAATGTTCAGGGCATTGAATAGAGTAATTCTACCAGTTCAATTTCCATTTTCTTGATATTTCTTCGGAGTAGGTAAGTTACTAATTTCCCTATTTAATGATAAAAAGGATCATTTTTGAGTTGTATGGGGTTATATATCATGAAGCTATTTGAAATAATTGAATTTTTAGGTTTTGGGTCATTGGTTCCAATTCCTGAGTTGATGTTTGTTTAAGGAGTGTTTTATAGTTGGTTTTGGTGTGTTAGACACCCAGATCAAGTTCAGTACAAGTGTAAAATGGCATTAGGATTCCTGGGTTTGTATGATTGTGGTAACATGAAATTTGGGCAAGAACAACCCAGAAGCTGAAATCTGGAAAACTGAATTTCAGATTGGAGGCGTGCGCACCCCATAAAAGGAGGCGCACACACCCATCATCTGAAGTTGAATTATTTGGGGTTAGTTGGAGGCGTGCGCTCCCTTTAGGGAGAGGCGCGCGCACCCTATAAATTTGGGAATTTCATAGCTTCAGAAGGAGAGAGCGCGCACACCCATTGTGGGGAGGCGTGCGCACCCTTAGTCAAATTGGCAAGGCCTCATTTCTGATTTTTGGAGGCGCGCGCACCCTGGTTGGGGAGGCGTGGGCACCCCTTCCCCTGTTTTCAGCCTCATTTGATAATTTTTATTCATAAGTTTGGGAAATGATAGGAGTCTTATGTATGTATTATAAGAAAGTATATTGTTAAGTAAATGATTGTTTTAAACTCTTCATGATTACTAGAAGATGAATTGATAAATGATACATAGTAAATGTGTTACAAGTTGATTTATAAAATTATGCAATTATGCATAAGTGACTTATATGGTTAATAAACTAGTCCCTTACTTTGGGCCTAGTAATAGTTTCATAATGTCAAGTAAATATTACTTGTGTACTTGTTTGTGATTCCAGCTGGTTTAGGTGTTTCGGGAGTGTATAGGTTCACGTTTATTATGAGAGCTGGGGCTGAGTAATAACCGTGAATCTATGCATATGTGACCGTTTGCTCCTACTCTTGATCACGGTAGGGGTCTAGCTTTCTCAATGATTGGAGCATTATGCACAATGATTGAATAGATCTTTTGTTCTTGGTTCTTGGTTTGAGATACTGGGTAACGGGTCTCCTTTGATATATTGAAGCTGCCTTCACTATGAAGATCTACATCAACGTTATGAATGGGTATGGAGTAATAAGGAGGGAAGGAATATCCTTTGTAATGTGTACTTAGCTATACGTGATGTTTAATGGGTAGGATTACTACTCTTATGATGTGCTACTTGATATATATTTCTATATGTGATACTCCTATGCTTCATTGTATATGTTTGCATATCATATTATTTTCGTAGGAACTTATTGAGATTTTATCTCACCCCGTTTATTGTTTCTTTGTTTTCCTTAGATCCAAAGAAGGCTAGCGATAGCTCGAGGTAAGGATCGTAGTATCCAGTTCTTGTGCTAAGGGAGATTTCTTTTGGGGTAGGTTATTGTACTTTTGTTATGTGAGGACGTTGGTTAGACTGAGTATGCTAAACTCAGATTTTTTTTTGGGGTACAGTTGTGTATATGTAAATAAAGTTGTCTTCTTTTGTTTATCGGCTTTTATGCCAAGTAGTTTATGAATAGAACTTAGAATGTTAAAGTAAGATTGTGAAGGTGGTAATGTGTTAAACCATTTTGAGGAGTGTAGCTCCTAATCCATTAAAGGAGTATAGTTGTATTTAGCTTAAAATTTTATCCGTTTTTAAGTAGAAATGACGTATCGAATTCTATGGTTCATATCAAATCTAAGGATTCGGGTCGTTACAGTTGGTATCAGAGCTATGGTTAGCTCTAAGCCTGGATAGGGTCTATGGCCTAAGTGGGTTGGTTTTTGGGTGTGTTATTAACGTCGAGTGTTTATGTGTAGGGTGGAGATGAGTCAGTCAGAGGATATTGGTAGTAGTACTCAGGGAAATGAGGAATCAGAAAATCCTTTTGTGGAAGTGGGTAATGATCATAATGTGGATTACAAGCAGATGTTTCAGTTATTGGCTCAAATAGTCTCCAACCAACAAGGACAGAATAATCCGGGGCAAGCACAGTCAGGAACGGAAGATAGGGGTTATGCCAGTCGTCTTACTAAGTTCCTGAAAATGCAACCTCGTAGCTTTGATGGAGAACCCGATGCAGTGAAAGCTGAAGAATGGATTGAGAGTATTGAGAAGATATTCACTGCTTTGAAATGTGAAGACAAAGAGAAGGTAACATTTGCAACCTTTAAACTGGAGAAAGCTGCGGAGCATTGGTGGAAAGTGTTATGTCAAAGCTGGGAGCAAGAGAAAGATATACAACATACTTGGGAGGACTTCCTCAAGGAGTTCAACTCACAGTTTATTCCCTCAGTTGTCCAAGATCGAAGAGAGATGGAATTTCTGAACTTAGTGCAAGGAAATATGACGGTGGGACAATACTCTTCTGAATTCACCAAGTTAGCAAGGTATTGTAGCCATTTGGTTCCAACTGAAATAAAGAGGGCTCAACGGTTCGTGAAGGGATTAAAGACAGAGTATAGGAAACAACTTCTTTCCTTACAACTCACTAGTTACCGACAAGCAGTTGAGAAGGCATATGCAATTGAGAATGACATTGATGAACATAAAGTTAAACCGGGAGTTTCTACGGGAGGTCAACCATCAGTACGCGTTCCAGATAAGGCTCAGAGCTCAGGAAATAAAAGAGGTGGATATAGCCGATCAGAGGGACGACCTCAGCGTCAACCTGAAAGTATGGGAAGTGTGTCAGTGGGTTCGAAGCCAAATGTTTCGGGTTCGAAGTGGATTTACAAGTATTGTTCCAAGGAGGGCCATACCGAAGACAGGTGTTGGTTGAAACAAGGAAAATGCTTAAACTGTGGTGATGGTGGACATTTCAAAAAGGATTGCCCAAAGAGTAAAGTAACTCCACGAGAGGGTACCGGGCAGCAGGCTTCGGGCAGTAAGCGAGATAGTGGGGGTCGGCCTAAGGTTCAGGGTCGAGTGTTTGCTATTGATAAGCACAGGGTGGCTGAGTCGACAGCAGTGATAGGAGGTATTATTTTTCTTTTTAGTACGCGAGCGCGAGTTCTTATAGATCCAGGATCATCTCATTCTTATGTGGCATCACATTTTGTGTCTCATTTACCTGTTGTTCCTGATTCTATGCCTTATGTGTTAGAAGTATCTTCTCCTATGGGAGATTGCATGTTAGCTACAGAGGTATATAACAATTGTGATGTGCTTATGAGTAATCATACCCTTCAAGCTGATTTAGTAGTGTTGCCCATAAGGGATTTTGATGTGATACTTGGTATGGACTGGCTTTATATGCATTATGCATCTGTTGACTGTCATCAAAAGGTGGTTACTTTTTCTGTGCCGGGTTTGCCTGAATTTATATTTGAAGGTGATAGACCTATGTTTAGTTTTCATGTTATATCTGCTTTGAGAGCTAGGAAGTTGTTGTCTGGGGGTTGTACTGGGTATCTTGCTTGTGTTGTTGACAAGAGTGTGTCTGTAGCAAAGCTGGAGGATATTTCCGTGGTGTCTGAGTTTCCGGATGTGTTTTCTAATGAATATAATATGCCACCGGACCGGTAACTTGAGTTTTGTATTGAGTTATTACCAGGTACCACACCGATATCTAAAGCTCCATATAGAATGGTTCCCGCTGAGTTAAGAGAATTGAAGAAGCAACTCGAGGAGTTATTGGAGAAAGGATTTATCCGGCCTAGTGTGTCTTCTTGGGGTGCACCAGTATTATTTGTGAAGAAGAAGGATGATACTCTACGGTTATGTATAGACTATCGAGAGCTTAATCAGGTAACAATTAAAAACAAGTATCCGTTACCTCACATCGATGACCTGTTTGATCAACTTCAGGGGTCCGTGGTTTATTCGAAGCTTGATTTAAGAATTGGGTATCACCAATTGAAAGTTCGAGAAGAAGATATACCGAAGACAGCCTTACGTACTAGGTACGGACATTATGAGTTTGTGGTTATGCCATTTGGTTTGACGAATGCTCCTGCGGTGTTTATGGATTTGATGAACCGGGTTTTCAAACCCTATCTAGATTGTTTTGTGGTGGTTTTTATAGATGACATCTTAGTTTATTCTAAATCCAAGGCGGAGCACGAGCAACATTTGAGGCTAGTATTGGGTGTTCTTCGTGAAAAGCAATTGTTCGCCAAATTCAGTAAGTGTGCCTTCTGGTTAGAAGAAGTTTCTTTCTTGGGACACGTGGTGTCAAAGGCCGGTATTTCTGTTGATCCGTCGAAGATAGAAGCCATAGTTAAATGGAAGAGACCAACTACAGTCACCGAGGTACGTAGTTTTCTGGGATTGGCAAGTTATTATCGAAGGTTTATTGAAGGATTTTCAAAAATTGCTACACCAATGACAAGTTTGACTCGAAAATCTATAGCCTTCGAATGGGATGACAAATGTGAAGCGAGTTTTCAGGAGTTGAAAAGAAGATTGACGGTGGCTCCAGTATTAGCTTTGCCTAGTGGGTCCGATAATTTTGTGGTTTACACGGATGCTTCCAAAGAGGGGTTGGGTTGTGTGTTAATGCAAAATGGTAAGGTAATTGCTTATGCATCGAGAAAATTAACTCCTTATGAAGTGAATTATCCTACTCATGACTTAGAGTTGGCTGCGATTATATTTGCGTTACACAAGTGGAGGCATTATTTATATGGGGCTAGATTTGAAGTGTTCACAGATCATAAGAGCCTGAGGTATTTATTTTCTCAGAAAGAACTTAACATGAGACAACGTAGATGGATGGAAAAGTTGAAGGATCATGATTGTACAATTTTATATCATCCGGGAAAAGCTAATGTGGTAGCAGATGCTTTGAGTAGGAACACATATGTGGCACATTTGATGACACGAGAGTGGAAATTGTTAGAAGATTTGCGAGACTGGAATCCTTATGAGTCGAGTCATGGCATGAGTTTTGCGAATATAAAGGTTATATCTGTTCTACTTCAACAGATTAAAGAAGCTCAGAAGATTGATCCTGAATTACAGAAGATTGTTGATGGAATGAAAGAACGTAAACAACCCGATTTTTCCTTGAATAAGGAGGGAATTCTTACCTTTCGTGGTAGAGTTTGTATTCCAGCGGATGGTGAAATTAAATTGCGAATATTAGATGAGGCTCATAAAACAAAGTATACCATACATTCGGGAACTACGAAAATGTATCAAGATGTGAAGAAACATTTCTGGTGGAACTGTATGAAAAGAGAAATTGCAGATTATGTGTCTAAATGCCTAACATGTCAACAGGTGAAAGTGGAACATCAACGTCCTGCAGGTTTGTTACAACCTTTAGAGATTCCTGAATGGAAATGGGAACATATCACCATGGATTTCGTAACTGGTTTACCGCGTACTCGAAAGGGTTATGAAGCGGTTTGGGTTATAGTAGATCGGTTAACCAAGTCAGCTCACTTCTTGCCTGTTCCCATGAGGCATTCACTAACTCAGTTGGCTTCTCTATATGTTCAGGAGATAGTCCGGCTTCATGGGGTTCCGGTGAGTATAGTATCCGATAGAGATCCTCGGTTTACATCCCGATTTTGGCAAGCTCTTCAAGGGGCAATGGGTACTAAATTGAATTTCAGCACGGCATTTCACCCACAGTCAGATGGGCAGTCAGAAAGGTTGGTACGAATTCTAGAGGATATGTTACGGGCATGTGCAGTTGACTTCAAAGGTAGTTGGGATGTTCATTTACCGTTAGTCGAATTTGCTTATAATAACAGCTACCGGTCCAGTATTGAGATGGCCCCTTACGAAGCATTGTATGGTCGAAAATGTAGATGACCAATATGTTGGGATGAAGTTGGGGAAGCAAAGCTTTTGGGACCCGAAATGGTTCAACAATCTGTGGAGAGTGTGAAGTTGATTCGGGATAGATTAAGGACAGCTCAAAGTCGTCAAAAGGGCTATGCTGATAACAGAAGAAGGGATCTTGAATTCCAAGTCGGTGATTTTGTGTTCTTGAAAGTAGACGTGTCCAAAATCTAACCGGAACCGCCTAACCGGAGGTTTTTTAACCGATCAAAACCGGTCAAACCCGGCTAACCGGTTAACCGTGAACCGTCTCAACCGTCAACCGTATTTTCAAGGTTCGGTTAAGGTTAGTCCATTTTGATAACCATCAACCGGCGGTTATAACCGGGAAGCTAACCGCCGGTTCAACCGTCTATACTAACCGTCAGTTTCTTACCCTTTTCGAGTTAGTTTTAAGAATTACAGTCAGTTTTTTTAACAATTTCAGTCAGTTTTTTAACGATTTCAGTTAGTTTTCTAACAAAATTGGTGTTTTTATTTCATTTTCAGTTAGTTTCTTAATGATTTTTAGTCAGTTTTCTAACAAAATCCTAAAAAACTGTTTCTTTTTAAAATAAAAAAAAATATAAATAATTAAAAAAGTCTCATAACCGGGTTAACCGGCAAAACCGGCTTAACCGGTTTAACCGTTAACCGGATAACCGTAACCGGATGTGGTGGTTAGAAGGTTACTCCACGGTTAGGGATTACCGGTAAAATTAACCGGCGGTTATAACCGGCTAACCGGCGGTTAACCGGCATGGACACGTCTACTTGAAAGTATCGCCTCAGAAAGGTGTGAAACGATTTGGGAGGAAAGGGAAGTTGACTCCTCGGTATATAGGACCATTTGAAATACTTGAGAGGATTGGGAAATTAGCTTATAGACTTGCTTTACCGCCATCATTATCCGGAGTTCATAATGTGTTTCATGTCTCTACTCTTCGTAAGTATATCGCGGATGAATCTCATGTTCTCGAGTATGAACCTATGGAATTCCAGCCTGATTTGTCCTACGAAGAGTTACCGGTAGAGATTCTTGACCGGAAGGAACAAGTCTTACGTACCAAAAGAATTTCCCTTGTAAAAGTATTGTGGAGAAACCATGAAATCGAAGAGGCTACGTGAGAAACGGAGCAGGAAATGCGAGAGAAATACCCGAGTCTATTTGATAACTTTGGTAAGTAATGTGATCATTTAAATAAATAAAATTCGCGGACGAATTTTCTTTTAAGGTGGGGAGGACGTAACGCCTCACCCAATTTTATTTTCATATTTTGCATTTTTTACATAATTAAAAATTATTATGTGAAGTATAGGTGCATTTTATGTGTTAGATAATAATTTCTTAACTTGCATATATTATTTGAGTATGTGGGTTAATGTTGATTGTTGGGATTTATTGAGTTATTCTTGAAGGACCTATGCGGTATTAAAGAAAATTGACCTTTGGATGGATTTAGAGAATTGGGAGAGGTTAGTAGGAAGAAAATAGAAAAGATATTAAGTTTGTGGATTCTTATCCCATTTCTTCTTTTCTCTGTATCACACACATACACACACTTAAATTGACTTCCTCTGTTTTCTTGGCCAAGGTTGAAGAAGGTAAGAAAAATTCTTGTATTTATTTCTCTAAATTCCTTTACTACTCCGTTTCAAATTCTAAATATATATAAATGTTCAGGGCATTGAATAGAGTAATTCTACCGGTTCAATTTCCATTTTCTTGATATTTCTCCGGAGTAGGTAAGTTACTAATTTCCCTATTTAATGATAAAAAGGATCATTTTTGAGTTGTATGGGGTTATATATCATGAAGCTATTTGAAATAATTGAATTTTTAGGTTTTGGATCATTGGTTCCAATTCCTGAGTTGATGTTTTTTATGGAGTGTTTTATAGTTGGTTTTGGTGTGTTAGACACCCAGATCAAGTTCAGTACAAGTGTAAAATGGTATTAGGATTCCTGGGTTTGTATGATTGTGGTAACATGAAATTTGGGCAAGAACAACCCAGGAGCTGAAATCTGGAAAACTGAATTTCGGATTGGAGGCGTGCGCACCCCATAAAAGGAGGCGCACACACCCATCATCTGAATTTGAATTATTTGGGGTTAGTTGAAGGCGTGCGCTCCCTTTAGGGAGATGCGCGCGCACCCTATAAATTTGGGAATTTCATAGCTTCAGAAGGAGAGAGCGCGCGCACCCATTGTGGGGAGGCGTGCGCACCCTTAGTCAAATTGGCAAGGCCTCATTTCTGATTTTTGGAGGCGCGCGCACCCTGGGTGGGGAGGCGTGCGCACCCCTTCCCCTGTTTTCAGCCTCATTTGATAATTTTTATTCATAAGTTTGGGAAATGATAGGAGTCTTATGTATGTATTATAAGAAAGGATATTGTTAAGTAAATGATTCTTTTAAACTCTTCATGATTACTAGAAGATGAATTGATAAATGATACATAGTAAATGTGTTACAAGTTGATTTATAAAATTATGCAATTATGCATAAGTGACTTATATGGTTAATAAACTAGTCCCTTACTTTGGGCCTAGTACTAGTTTCATAATGTCAAGTAAATATTACTTGTGTACTTGTTTGTGAGTCCAGCTGGTTTAGGTGTTTCGGGGGTGTATAGGTTCACGTTTATTATGAGAGCTGGGGCTGAGTAATAACCGTGAATCTATGCATCTGTGACCGTTTGCTCCTACTCTTGATCACGGTAGGGGTCTAGCTTTCTCAATGATTGGAGCATTATGCACAATGATTGAATAGCTCTTTTGTTCTTGGTTCTTGGTTTGAGATACTGGGTAACGGGTCTCCTTTAATATAGTGAAGCTGCCTTCAATATGAATATCTACATCAACATTATGAATGGGTATGGAGTAATAAGGAGGGAAGGAATATCCTTTGTAATGTGTACTTAGCTATACGTGATGTTTAATGGGTAGGATTACTACTCTTATGATGTGCTACTTGATATATATTTCTATATGTGATACTCCTATGCTTCATTGTATATGTTTGCATATCATATTATTTTCGTAGTAACCTATTGAGATTTTATCTCACCCCGTTTATTGTTTCTTTGTTTTCCTTAGATCCAAAGAAGGCTAGCGATAGCTCGAGGTGAGGATCGTAGTATCCAGTTCTTGTGCTAAGGGAGATTTCTTTTGGGGTAGGTTATTGTACTTTTGTTATGTGAGGACGTTGGTTAGACTGAGTATGTTAAACTCAGATTTTTTTTTTGGGGTACAGTTGTGTATATGTAAATAAAGTTGTCTTCTTTTGTTTATCGGCTTCTATGCCAAGTAGTTGATGAATAGAACTTAGAATGTTAAAGTAAGACTAGTGAGTAACCCGTCGAGATTCGACGGGAGCATAGTAATGCTATGAATAAAAAATATATATATAATTGAAGTTATATAATTAAAAAAAAATATAAGATTATGAATAAATTGTATTTTATGATACAACTAATTTTATTCGTCAAACATACAAAAAAATAGAAAAGAAAGGATGACAAAAATAAATATAATTAGTATTGTTTTTACTACCACCTCTGTCTCAAAATGAATGTTTAAACCAAAATTAAAAATCTTTATGTTGGGAAGAAGAGATTAACATCTTCGTTAAATTTGAAGTTAGCTAAGATAAATTGCAAATGCACGCACATGTTTATTGTATTTGAGTAACAAACAAACAACCATTTATATCACTTGTAAAACTTATATTGGATGGGGGTAGTATATGTTTGACTCAACTTGAATCATTTCTTTGATTATACTCCAGTTTATAGGGTCACTAACCCGAGGTCAATAAAATTTAAAGTTGAACCACGGCTGAATTTACACTGGTAGTACTTTGTCAGGTCCCATAGTGTTACTCCTGGTTGTATTCTAATAGACGCTGAGAATAGATCATCTAAAGAACTACTACCTTTTTCCTAAAATGAATGTACGAAAAGTTTTCAAATTTACTTTTGATCAAGAGTAAATTTGGGTTTCTTTTACATTCATTTTGGGACATAGGTAGTATTTAGTTTATCAACTAATATTTATTGAATTAAAGACATTTGTCAAGAACAGAGTCGTTTCTGTTTTGCACAAATTAGCAGTCAAAACCTATTAAAATCTCCAAGACAGTTTTAAAACATGAAAACCACTGAAATCCAATATATAATACCATCACCATTTACCATACAACTTGAGTGAGAAAACACGGTAAGAGAAAAAATAACAATGTGTGAAATTAAACAATTTACCGGCTCCATTCCCACCATTTTCATCACAAATAAAAAAAAGTTATCCATTTTGGAAGAAATATGTATAGAACAACCTACCACACAAAGATCATTAATTAATATAACAAAAATATTACATAAATATTCTCTACGTCTCATAACAACTTGCACCATTTTAACCAAAACAGTCAACTTAATTGTACCTTGATCAAGACTTGATCATCAATTTTTTATAAAGAGTTGATAAAAATATAATTTAAGTTGACCATTTTATACAGACTTAATCAAAATAAATTTAAGTTGATCATTTTGATCAAAATGTAATTTAAGTTGACCAATGTCCATAAAATTAAACTATTCAAACACATCAGCTTCACATTTTTTTTACAAATAAGGAATATACTTTGTGAAGAGCAGGAAAAAGATGGTCAAGCTTCAATTCAATTATATATATGGTATTTAGAAAATATACAATCTTTTGACGCTAATATTAAAAATCAAAAGAGAAGTCAAGAAATCTAAAAGAAAATACATTTACTTGAATATTGTCACTTACCCACAAATTTAGTAATGAGCACAACACCATATTAATTAAATTCTCCCCTGTCCCAGCTTATTTGAGACTTATTTCCATTTTGATCAGTCCCAGCTCAATTTGAGACCTCTCCAAAATAGCCAACTTTTAATAATTTTATATTGATCATACCCCACCACTCATTCTCTCTCTTCATTTTACACTACTCAATTTATTCAATCAGCACTACTATTTACCCACTCATTCTATCTCTTTATTTTCTACAACTCATTTTTCTTATTTTATTCTTTTTCCTTAGTTATTGTACCTACCTATTAGATCTCAAGTGAGGTGAGACGGAGGCAATATACAACATCTACCAAAAAAAATGGTGGATATAGAAGAAATTGCAATTATTTTAATATAATTTTCTCCAATATATAGCTCAAAAGCCTAGCAAGAGCAAGCTTGGAAATTTAACACTTCATTTGAATCATTCAACTCTATCTTCAATCCGACTACGAATAACGGTTTAATCAACATAGAACTCACTGTACTCAATTCATTTTTTATCCTTTTATGAAAATTAAAACAATGGGTATGGAATACAAATTGCAAATGTTATGAAGGTTGAGAAGACAACCTGCACTTCAAGCAACATGTTGCATCCAAAAAGGTTCTCAGAATTTAGGATTCCCATTGTAATTGATCAAACATCAAATAAGAAAACTTTAGCCTGTTTGAATGTTTGGTTCCAGCATGATCCATTGTTCATATTTGGTGATAAAAACTGTGATATCCCCACTGTGGGAATTGAGTGTGCTATAGAAGACTCATACACTCCTACTAAGCATCAAATCATCAATTGGATTTTTGGAGGCCTGTGGTTAACCCAATTGAGGAGATGCTTGGTGGGCTAGTGTGTGGTACTTATGTATCGGGTCGGGACTTTGGGCTCGAGTCTTTTAAAAAAACCAACCTAAGCACAAAAATAAGAAAAGA
The DNA here is from genome assembly GCA_026119855.1 of Campanula takesimana. Lineage (NCBI taxonomy): Eukaryota > Viridiplantae > Streptophyta > Magnoliopsida > Asterales > Campanulaceae > Campanula > Campanula takesimana. Next base: position 265,241 of record JAOWBW010000205.1, on the reverse strand, counting down.
AACTAAACATGAGCATACTTAATTACTTTTGTTTCTCACTACCATGTGTTTCTGTACTCCCTGCTCTATAGAATATGAGGAAAAAATACTAAACATTTAAAGAGGGAAAAATCTTCATGTATATCTAATTAATGTATATAGACAAACTAATAATCAAATTCACAATTACTTCGATGATTGTTTTCTACTTCATTCAGCATGCTAGAACAAACCTTTGGTTTGGGATGATGTATACGATATTAAGATGAACATAAGAAGAGCTCAAATCACCATTGAATTTGGTCTTTTAATATTTTAGATTACAATGTTTGTCCTAAGAATTACAAAGATAATCTCGAAGTTGATTTGCGTAAGTTTCTTTTAGACTTTTTGTTTCAACTAATTATCTAGAGTTAAGGCTCTCAAAGCCCATTCTTACGCACATCCAATGAAATTTTCATCTATTTCAAATACTTGTGTAACTCATCTATTAATCTCTATTTATTTATTTATTTGCCTAAAATGGAAAACTCTAACGAAAAATCCAAATTTAATTCAAAAATTGGGCTTATGAAATCTTACAATATTAACATACTTGTAAAGATTAATCGACAGTTTGAATCCATCAAACCTCTTGTGGTCACTATATGTCATTTTGTGAGTAAAACAAAGTGTAAACTTTAAAGTGAGACATATCATTGCTCGGGTGAGGAACAAAAAAATTGTTCTCTCATTAAAAGATAGCCCAAGTTTTTTTTTTTTTTTTTGACAAAGGTACTGCAGCAAATATTGTTTTAAATAAAATATAAGAATGATAAAACATTAATCAAGAGTTGACTTTAATAACATTAATCAACAGATGACTTTAAAAAAGGCCAATAAAGTATTTTATTTCCTAATTTAGATTAAATTGTAATTTTGAAATACTTTTTAATTTGTGCTTTAATTAAGATAAGAATGAATGATCAATCATTTCCTAAAATGAAACCTACTTTGATTGCTCTAAATGAGAGATAAAACATAAGAAATTTAATCAAAAGCTAATACTCTCTTCATCCAAAATTTATGGTTATTTATTTTCATTTGGGCATCCATACTTATGGTTACTTACTCAAAGTGTTCAATTTTCTCTCCCCTCCCCACTCACAACAACTATTCACTATCTTATTTTTCTCTATAATTCTCACTCACAGAACCTACTTTTTTCTTAATCTCCGCACATTCAATTTAAATAATCATAAATTTTGGATAGAGGGAGTATAAGTTTTCATATGAATAGTAGTTGAATTGGATTAAAAAAAAATGTAGATAGTTGTGAAGAAAAAAAAAGCATGCAATGGGTAAGGGTAATATATTAATATATCATACATTTTTTTAATTTATTTTTGAAAAATTGGAGGAAATAAAGAAAAAGATTCTTATCATCAGAGTATTAAACCCAAATAATCCAATTTAAAAAATTGAAATTTTTCTTTCTGCATGAAATTAGGAAAATAATGATAAAGTTTACTTACTTTTAGTAAGAGTAGACAATAGGCAAGAAAAGTTTGCATGGCTCGTGTAATCTAAAAAAAGAATTGTGTAATTTAATAAAAGCAAATTAGCAATTTGATTGTGTACTTCAAATAATTTAGAAGAGTAACTACATGTTTACATAATTTTAGTATGAGCTGCCAATAGGTAATTATGGAAAATTTTGAATTCTAATATTATAATCAAGCTCTCTACACAACTCCATGCATTATTGTCTAAGCCTATCCTTAAATATATAATTTTCGAATTATAAAAATTTCAAATTATCTAAAATTCTGGTTATTTTGAATAGAAATTTTCGGATTCAAAAAGGAAAGTCTATATCCCTAAAATCATTTTTTTTGAATTATCAGAATATCAAATCATTTAAATTGTGGTTATTTTGAACAGAACAGTCAACATGCTAATAACAAAAGACTGAACACTCAAAATATGCATACGATTTCATATGAAAAAACAACCATGCATAATTAAATACTCCCACCGTATCAAAATGATCTTATCATTTGCCATTTCTCATTGTCTCAAAAAGTTCTTCTCATTTCTATAATTTACGCTTAAAAGGTTCATAAACACAACATGGCTAGTGAAACAAATATGCATATCCTTAAAAAGTTTGAATAGTCAAACGTGAAGATCATTTTAGGACGGAGGGAGTATTTGAGGAAAAAAAAAAAACACTGCAATGATAAATTCAAATTTGAGAAAGAACAAATATAGTCTTTAATTCTTTATGCATGTTGTGCAACTTGCATAAATGCACGTGGTTGTTTAATTATTAGCAATACTTTGAACACTCTTAATCCATGTTTTAAGGTATTCATTCCATCGACTACATGTTCTTCTGGATTGGTGAAAAGAAATCATGTGTCAATACATGACTATAAGTTTCGTGAAAAGAAATCACGTGTCAATAAAAATTGATCTCGCATAAGTCCTTCAAAGAACATATTATCGTATTAAGAATCTCAACGGAAATAAAGACTCAAAACCAGCATTATCTACGTACTTCTAACTTCTCATTCGAACCTAGTTACTCTAATTCTTCATCCGACAATAGTGGCAAAACATAATCTCGAAACTGTTAACTTTCTCTATGACTGATGAGAGAATATTTATATCTTGAAAAAAACAACTAATGAGAAATGAAACAAATTAGAGAAAAATAAATTAGAGAAAAACAATAATTGAACTATGCAACAAAATAATATAGCTCGGATCAAATTGATTAAAAAAAAAAAATCATAAATACATAAGTGAAACAAATTAGAGAAAAAGAACTTGGAATTACCTATGATTGCCTTAGTTGATAAACATATCAGAATAACTTGTTTGCTTACTTATAAGAAGATTTTATGGAGATTTGAAAATTTGATAATATTAGAATAACGCTTTTGCTTAATTATAGGAAGATTTTATTGAGATTTGAAATTTTGATAAATATCTCAGATAATATGTTTGAAGAATATTTAATATGATTTTGTTTATAAATATAAAAAATAAAGATTCAAATTCAAATTCAAATTTGTTGTGCTCAAGCCAATGAGATGATGCCACATGGAATTCCACGTCATAATTACATGTGGCTTAATGTGGGAGCTTGAAATGTTTCTCTTTTTATATATTATATAGATTGTGAAGGTGGTAATGTGTTAAACCATCTTGAGGAGTGTAGCTCCTAATCCATTAAAGGAGTATAGTTGTATTTAGCTTAAAATTTTATCCGTTTTTAAGTAGAAATGACGTATCGAATTCTATGGTTCATATCAAATCTAAAGATTCGGGTCGTTACAAAATTAATAAAAAAAATCAACAAAATTCAGTAAAATTAAGATCACTTTCGAAATGAATGTTATACTTTCTATTCAGTTTGTCTAAAAAAATTAGATACAAATTATTATGATCTTCCTAAGCTACATATTTTAGTAGATACAAATATTATAATTGTCATGAAAACTGCAAGGAGTTGTTTTGTGAGTAAATTACTCTATGAATAGATTGGAGCAATTAAGAAAACATAACAAAAGGCTTTAGCCAAAGGCCTCTTGGCCTAGCAGTACGTGTGTGTGTGTGAGTTAAGAGGCCTTCATTTAGTGAAAAGTCACAAGTTCGACTCTCTCTGAGATTAAAGTAGAAAACTTGTGTTATTATGCCCCCATACATAGGGGTATTTCATGGCTTCTTTCTACAGGTGGGGTATTTCATGGCTTCTACATGTTATTTCTAGAGACGACGTGTATCATTTTCTATAATACGTTCCAATAGTGGTGAAACTCCATAGGAATCTGTAAAGATTCTAATAGTGGTGAAACTCCATAAAAATTTGTAATAGACAGGGCGATAAATCTGTAATAGATCTGTAATAGACTCCATAGAGGTATGTAAGATGATGTCAATTGACTTGAATGAATGATATTAAAACTTCAAAAAAAAAAAAAAAAATTAAAATGTTAGCTTTGCGAAACAATTATCGCATATCAAAAATTAACTTGCATTGTCTTCACAATATATAAAGATCCTGAGCTAATCCACTCACAACCAACTAGTTTTAAGATGAAACCTCAAACTCTATCAACCTTATCAAATCAAATGTGACATTTTTTTTCTTGTCCTTTTTGGAAAAGAGAGTGTATTGGAAAAATGAGATTTTGTTATATTTTAACTTTTGAACTGGAAAGGCAGGAAGCAATGGAGTGAAGGAGAGCAAGTCTTTGGGTTTAGCTAACTCCATTTTCGTGTAGATCATCCAACCCCTCCTCCCCCTCACCCCCACCTCAATTTTCTTCTCTCTAATGGCATGTGTTGAACATCCAACTGTTGGTTAACATACCAACTTGTCAAGGGCATAGTTGGCGACATAAAGCCATCCTAACAAAAGCTTCTTCCATTAATCCATTGAGGAACTCGTGTGAGACAACCTCACGCATGAGACGGATCTCGATGAGAGAGTAAATGAGTTTGCCCCGCCCTGCCGATCGGGGGCAAACCATTTACTTTCTCGTCGAGACCTTTCTCACACAAGTTTTTATCTATTCCATTTATCAATACATTAGCATGTCGAGATTGCATCATATCAAACGACATCATATAGACATGCTTTAATCCAGGCCATTGAAATGCATTGCTATATGGAACAATGTAATCTTGGCCCTAGTAGTACAGCAGAAACTTTAGAGGTTCTAAATTCCCTCCTAACAAAAGCTTCTTCTTTTCTGAGAAGAAGAAAATTAAGGATAAAACAAAATAAAAAATGTTCTAATAATAATAAAAAAAAAATCTGCAATTTTCAGCTCACTGCATATCAAAAAGAATGGGTATAACATCTCCCAATCGCTATTGTACACTCACCTCTACCCTCTCCCCCTTTCTTTGGGGAGCTACATTTAATTTAATCAACGACCAAAAAAGGTAAATGTTTAAAAAAGAAAATAAAAAATATTGATCTCAAATTTCCTCGTAAAATAAGATGTAGGCCTCGCAGCGAAGAACCTCCTCCAAAGAAGCCTCACGCACGTAAGCATCACTGGCATGGTACCACACATAATCTTCATTTCCTTTTTCGGTCTTCCCTTTACTATTTGCACCTCCTCTTATATAGGCAACATAGTGGCCTCCTCTCATTGTCCCTGAATGCTCCACCAACCCAACCAAGCGGTATCTGTGCTTATCTCTTTCCGTGCAACTGTAAAATACAGATTAAATTATAGAGAACGTTATAAGATATCATAATTCATTGACCTGCAAAGGAACAAGTAGAGCATATGCAACCAATAATTTTTCCATTTTAACAGTTCATAACAAACTCTAACCTTTGTGCTTTAAAGGTCTATATTACTTCCTCCGTCCCAGAATAAATGTCGCACTTTCCTTTTTGGTCCCTCCCAATATAAATGTCGCATTTCTAAATGAGTACCTTCGTGCAATTTTACCATTGTACAAGTAACATGCAAACAAGTAAAGGACGTACATAAACGAGAGAATGACACTGAGACTACACAGCAAAAAAGAAGTTCAGAAAAGACCGAACAGGGTATGTTTTCCCTATGATTTCCTTTTTTTTTATACAATAAGAGCTGATTTTGATAAAATTACAAGTGTTTACATATTCTCCGTTTCATTATATTTGCATCAGCTGAGAAACAGTAGTTGAACTGCAGTTGGTATTGCTTGCCAGCCATATTGACCATAATGGAGCTTTGGTAGCCTTTAAGCCCAATGCTGACATTCCTGTTTGATTCAACCAATAAGGCCCACACCAGTTTTTTTCGAACTCTTAGGATGTGGGGAGTTAATGGGTTGACAACATTTACATCACAGTTTATATCACGCAAACATATTACATCATGTGACCAGAAAACAGTGCAACTACCCGTGAAATAAGAGCTTATGCAGGAATAAGCTGGAGACTGACACGGAAAATCAAATGGGGTGTCCATTCTAGCCTCAATAAAAGAATACTATCTCCGTTCTAAATGAATGTCCAAATTTCATTGAAAGGGACATTCTCCTAATCTCTACTTTTACACAATTAAATGACATAGATTCATAAATATCTTGTTATCCACTTTCCAAACATTTAGTTTTGCAAGCATAAAGAGACTAGTGAAACATTTGGTAAAAACCAATTTAGGGACAAAGTTTTTTCAGAAAAGACGTTCAATTTGGGACAAAAAATTCTTGAAAATGGACATTCATTTAGGGACAGAGGGAGTACAAAACTCAAGATACTTTGGGGTTTTAAATTTGTGGTAGGGAATGCTGCATCAAAAACATTTTTCAAGGACACACAGAGACTACTCTTTTTAGAAAGGATGAGAGCGGAAAGGAACACAACTCAAGAACAATCTCAGGAGCTTACGCTTTGACCAACCAACTATTGCCACGACTCTATCCAAGGTGACAAGATCCCATCAACATAACCTCATTATGTGCCTGATAATTGCAACCATGTATTTTTTATTTACATTTTTTATTTTTTAATATATACTCCGTATTTCCCTTTAATATAGAAATTTGTGTCAAGTCCAGAAGCTGTGAACGAACGGGTTCTCACCGGAACCGATCGGGTCCTGCTTCCCAGTTTGTCAGCTTTTTGGCATTGTAGACTTGTAGTATATTTTAACCCTATTTTCGTGTCTTCAGTCTTGTAGCCTATGCCGTCAGCACCTAGAGCAGTCTAGATAGCTTGGAAAACAAGAATACAATCCTTGTCTTAGTAACCCTAAATTGAGTCCCTCTATAACTCTTTCCCTATTTATATGATTTTGTAACCTTCTATGTAGTGGAGAAGCCACGTACATGATATTGGGTCATTCGGCCTCTTCATGTTTAAAATGTGTCAATTTAACACCTTCAAGTAATCAAAAAATGACTTTCCTAATAAAAATGATGGATTTAAATATTTTGACCCTTACTTTTGAGAAAAGTTTGCATTAAATTATTATTTTGATCCCTTGTATGCTAAATTTGGATACCTCAATTATAATAGTTATCCAAAAAAAGCAATCTTGACCCGTCCGAAAATTACTGGCTTCGCCACTGGCCCACTGCTACTATGACAATTGACCTCCTACTATAAATAGTAGAGCTGGTTATTGAGCAAAGGTTCCTTAGATTTTATTCTCTATCGATACTATACACATTGAAGTCTTCACCTCTAGTTTTTGTTCCAGACTGCTCCCAAGAAGTCATTTACTTAGTTTTACTTTTTCATCGTCTTTTTATTTGCTATTTACATGATTGCAGTAACAAACAAAGGGTTGTGAATGGATTCTTTCAATTCATGAAATGAATTCTGTTCAATAACCGACCTCCGGAAGAACATTAAAATCAATTTAATTGTAATTAGATTAGATCACTAAGTATACCACCACCCTAGCAAGACCGATATTTGAGTGAGGTGGGTGCTTAACACCGTCCCACCTCTAAATTTATTTCCCAGACATTTGTATGAATTAGTTTAGGATTTTCTTGTGTCTTCCTTAGTAAACATGGGCAACGACTCTAATATGAATATGTAGAGTAGTTTGGGGCATAAACTAAATGTGCATAAACTGAATGCTTATACATCATTCTCGCAACATGGAAGTGGACTCAAGCCTTGATTCATCCGCCTCAAAACATTGTTTGCATGACAAACGTAGGCTTTGACAATCGTGTTGGTCCGACACATTCCCAAAAGAGGGCCATCAAGCAATTTCTCTCTCTCTCTCTCTCTCTCTCTCACACACACACACACACACACACACACAGAAAGCACTCCATTGATCGAACTCTTTCAAGGAAATTCATCACATCTCCATGCTTTTTCGCTTATCAAAGCACTTAAGCTAAGCACATCATTAGCGTTCCTGACTTACTGGATGTCTCCTTTTCCTTCAACAGTTTCTTAACCAACAAGACCTCAAGAAACTTTCTATGGAAATCAGCAATGAGAATTCTCATAACTTAACCTAATGGAAGCATGTCATTAAGCCACTCAGGAAGTAATCAAGGAACAGTTTGAGTAAATCTTTATAGAAATTTATTAAAACCAACTATTGTAAACATAAAAGTGTTATAGTGGTTATAGTGGTTGGTTTCTACCAATTATACCCAAATAAGGAAACTCACATCCTACATCGGATAGCATTGACAAATCTATTCCAAAAGGCTATTTCTCGTATAGACAAACATGGGTGTTCAGAATGGTGGGTGAATCCAATTTCGTAAGAGACTAAGAGTGGTAGTGGGTGATGTAGTAGGATAGAATGAGAGATTGCCATGAGAACCTGTTGGGGTGCCTTGAGTGGCGCTATAATGCGGGGGTCTCGCTCACCGGTCAATGAGTTGGGGGGGGGGGGTCCAAGGGGCGGATACGGGCGCTCCCTGCCCGGGGTATGGGGTCTTCCCTAATTGGACTCTAATTTCGTATTAATAGGCTAAGTCTGTTTAAGTTTTTTGATTAAAGTTAAGAGTACTCTATTATCTCTATTAGTATACCCTACTGTAATCAATAGTCTTTATTCCGCCTCCATAATAAAATCTTTTAGTAATGAGTGTACTTGATTCCCTACCAAACACCTCTTTCCTCTAACCCCAAAAAGATCAAAGTAGCATATCCACGGACAAGTAAAACATTAGCCTCCAATGAAACCTAAAGTTTTTGCAACGATGACCAGAAATGATTAACTGGATGGAACTCAGTCAAAAAGATTGAGGAAGTAACACATGCTTCACCATATAAACAGCTTCAACTGAAGCTGATTTCAAAAGACAATGAGCATCCGTGATGCTCAAGAGGTTCCTATATGCCTATATCGCATTGGCTCAAGTATGCATGAAGGGCAAAGGTGCTCGGACTCTTTGATTGACCTCGCCGGACTCGTGTTGACTACACTAACATAGGAGTGTCCGGATTCGTCTGTCACTAATATCATTTACATACAAACTATAAAATGTAGCACACTATCTCTTAAGAAAATCGAATTTGACACCAAATAAACAATGTCTAGTACCATAATGTATTTGTTTAGCTAATCCAAACATAGATTTTGACTAAGGCGTAAGTTAGTAGAAACGTCCCACCTACACATTGACAAGGATGTGAATTTTCTCTAGTGTATCGCATGTCATCATATTGATCATAAGAGCTCAGGGATTAAAACTCTCTTGACCTAACATTCTTCACGGGATACATCTTTAGTATCTATAAGAGCTATTGATGTTTAAATGCAAATAGTTGACAGCCACTCCATCCTAGCTCTGTTCTATTACTTGACAACACTTGCACTTCCCATCAAAAATGCCTATTTGGAATTTAGAGGTAACATACACTCCCTCCATCCCAGAAAGATAGTTCCATTTGACATTTCATGGTCGACGCAAGTGAACTTTCCGGGACAGAGGGAGTAGTTGTTGTCAGCCTACAAGACCTAGTAAAGCTCCTAACTCAAGATCTTATATGTTCATTGGGAGTCACAAAGATAAATAAAAGTAGCCCAGGGAGAAAGGTTAATCAACGCACAATAAGTACACACAAAGAGAAAAAGTTAAAAGAATGCTGAAGGAGCATTGTAACTAAAAGTCTAAGAGAAGATAAATCATACCTGGGATTGATGTATGGTCTAAGATCGATTGTCTCTTTGAAATTTACATGGCCATTCAATTTACTTAAGCGACCACGAGCATCTTGACTGAATCTCTTCAGATGAATTGTCAAAATCGGAGGAGCCTTGTTGATAAGGATCCTTTTAGTTGCATCCCTCGTTACCTTTAGACTCCCAGAATCAATCTCCTCATCCTTCTCGCTTCCTTCCGATTCATGTGGTTGACCTAAGAGTTGACTTTCCTGCTGCCCAACTTCGTCAGATTTGCATCCAGTATTATAACCAGGACCACTAGAAGAATCACTGGCTTGACCAGAGAAACTCTCTTCGCAGCAAGTATTGTATGAAGATGACGACTCTGATAATTCTGGTAATCCAGAAGCCATGCAGCTTTGACCATCATTGACTTTTCCAAGTATATCTCTTTCAATACTTCCGTTGCTAAGGTTTTGTACCACACTCAACGGAGAAAAATCTTTGCCTGAGTCTGATAAAGCAATTAAATTTCTATCCTCCGCTCCATTTGAGATAACTCTTGAAGAGGGTTTCTGCTGTTCCTTCTTTAATCTCATCCTCTGCTCTACCATAGCTTTTGAACATTTCTCACACTGCCAACCATGTTCAATTTTGGAAAGAAGCTCGGGTTTCGTGAAATAACCCAGACAACTCTCCACGGATACTTGAGAATCAGTATTATCAACCTCATCCGGATCGGACTCCACAAAAGCGATTTCTGTAACTCCATTAGCCTCTGACATGTTCAAAGCGGGCCCTGAAACCTCTGGCTCATCAAATAGATCTCCAAAGCCACCAAACTCTGATGAATCCTGTTCACCACCGGCAGAAGACAATATGACTTCATCATCCTCTTTAGTTGGGGTAACTTCTTTATAAGGAAGCAAGAGAACTTCAGACTCTTGAACCTGTACTGGAGATTCATCTTCCCAATAATTCCTCCAATTGTCCGTGCCATTATTCAAATCTGAATTTTGATTTGTAAGATCAGGACTCTGAACAGCTTCATCGTTGTTTACAGAATCTTGAACCGCTGATTCATCATCAGGTCCACCAATGAAATCCATCCATGAAGAATCGTCTGGCAAAGGTGACGGATCTTTCAAAGGAAAGGAATCAACCTGCACATCCTCCTTTCCATCACCCTGACCCACTGAAATATCTACCAACTTTGGAGCTGCCACAATGCTATTCAACACTGAAGAACAATCAGATGATATTCCTGCTTCCTCAACAGTACTGTCCACTTGCTTATTATCAACCCCTTGATAAAGAGAGAGACTGTGAGTAGCGGGGCCATTATTATCACCATTTGTACCTGAAACAACAGACTCAAAGTGGGTAGAATCACCTGCGGGAGCCCCCGGTTCAATAGACTGTATCTGGACCGCATCCCCACTGGTTGATAAATTTGATGTACTGTTAGATGGGGTGGAGTCTGAGTCTCTATTTAATTTAGGACGAAACCTGCCACTTCTCTTTGGAGGTAGCTTTGGTTTCTTGGCCCGAGAAACTGCTTGAACCTTTTTAGATGGAGGTCTCTTGGTCGGTAATGGAAGTGAGAGATCTAAGAACGGCTCATAAACAATTGAAGCATGCCCACACTCCAAACAACTTACAGTGCTAGAAAGTTGTCCCCCAAATATGGCATCGACAAAAGTAGGGGCAGGTTTTGGAGCATTACCAGCCTCTTTCAAAGATAAAGCTTGTTTTTTTGCAGTAGACTCTTCAGTACACAGCCCGTCCAGCAAACAACGAAGCAATTCATGACTGTCATGTTGTTGATATCCCCTAAACTGAGGCGCCTTGGAGCAAAGACATCCAAAGAGAGATCTTGGACTTAAAACATTCCTCACGCCTGATGCTGGGCTTGTTTCACTGAAGAATTTCTTCAACGAAACAGTGAGAGGCCCCATAGTTCCATCCAGATTAGAGAAATAATCCCGCAATTTATCCATTGCCAAAAGATTCTGCAACACTGAATTAAAGAAACAAGTGTTGCCCAAATTAGCCAAACCCCTAACCACATATCCGTCCCTCCCTTCCAAAACCGTAGATGGTTTATTCACTGATTTTATCTCACTTGTAACACTTCCACTCGTAAAACGAACATCCTCGACATCTAAGGAGGGTCCCGATTGTGGTGGAGTCTTCAGTAATTTCACGATTTCAGACAAAGTATCTTTCTGCTCCCCATTCTCTATTGAGGCTAAGACCGGAATCAACGTACTACAAGGGAAACACCAACAAAGATTAGGGTTTGCAATCTGAACAGCCAATGGATGATGGTCTTGTCTTGAATGTCGAACTGCATGACTCTGAGGTGTAGTAGGCAACCCGACACCTCCACATGAAACATTCCCACATTCCAAACAAATCCACAATCTTTTATTAGACCCAGTTTTGGAAACAGCAGATCCACCACTTTTTTTCTTCCCGTGTTTGCCCTTCCCCTTACTTGCCCTTCTATCAGCTGCACCTTCCCTACAGTCTTCACACTTAAAAGGCTCTGAAGCCCCAATTTTAGCTGATACCTTAACCAAATCAATACCCTTATCAAGATGGGGGCACGCTACTTTTTTTTCTTTCACAACTGAACTTTCATCACCTAAAGTCTCAGTAATTGAAATGCTCGGTTGGGAAACAGCTTTAGGAGAAGAGGCACGGGCCACAGGCGGCCCCCTCTTCTCCTTCAGTGCACTTCCTGCCTTCTTCTTGCCCTTTTTTCCCATTTAATCCCTAAAACCATCAAAAAAAAAAAAAAAAAAAAAAGGAACATACAATAAATATCCAATCTTACACAAACAAAAAACTGGAACAACTGGGCTCACAATTCAATCAACAAACTCCCTGATCACCTCATGCATAACCAGATATCGAACACAAATTTGATTGAATTTTAAAATTTTATCAATGGAGATCTCTGATAGATACAAAGATGCAAACTTTACAGTAAAACTAGTACTAGTAAACAAAACCAAGATATAGAAATCAAAAAATTGTAGTTAAAAAGCAGATTTACCTGGAATCAGAGCGAGAGACCAGAGATTGATTGAGAGGGTTTATTTGGTGGGTGGTTTTTGCATAGGGAGAGAAAAAGAGGGGTGGTGATTGGGCGGCGATTGAAGGATCTACTGAGAAGGGTTGTTTAGGGTGCTCGTCTCTCTGATGCTAGTCTATTCTTACTACTACCCTGTCAATGAGAGAGAGAGAGAGAGAGAGGGCAACGGAGGCGAAAATGGTGGTCGGACAAAGAGTCTTATGAATTTCCTGGTTAATTTTGGAAAATGCCAAAAAGGCCTCGAGGTGGTGATGAATAATTGAAGAGAAAAATACCTCCTAGTCCCGGAGTATTATGGAATCTACGTATTAAGACATGCATATTTTCAACTTACGTTCTAGTCCAACAAAATATTTTTACTAACCATATGATCCCTAAGCACTTTAAATAACACTAACCCCACCCCTCCCAGATCAACACCCACACAAAACGCATACACTCTTTCTCACTACTTTCTCTCTCTACCCTCTCTCCTTCCCAACTCCGGCGACTTCATCGCCGGACTCCGACCACTCCATTTCTCCGGCCAACCGTCCCCTCCCGCCAATCCTCCCCCTCCGATAATCCTCCTCCTTCCTCTTTTATTTTTCTGCAGGTTCTCCTTCTCCGATCGAAATCATGAACCCTCCCTCTATCTTTCCGACTCCGACGTATCTCCGGTGACCCATTACTCAGTCAATCTGACTTTTCCCCAGATCTATTTTCATCTCCACATTCTGTGATTTCTCACCCAAGTCAACCATTCCCTCCCAACACCAACGGCCCCTCCGCTCCCTTCTTCAGGCGGCTCCTCCCATCACCTTCCCGTTCAATTCCAGCCACTGTCACCGGCAACCCTCTCCCCTCCCCCACCTCCGGCCAAAGACCACAAGCTCTCTCCCTGTGCACTTCTACAATTTCGACCAACTTCTCCGGCCAGATCTGAATTTTCTGTTGACGTTGATGCTAACTTCCGCCCCTGATCTTAGCTTTTAGAGAAAATGGGAACATATGATGTGGGGTGGGTGCCGGATCTAGAGGGAAATGGAGAACTGGTAAAGAATTTGGCTATCCCTTTTTTTTTAAATCTGGTAGTATCATTTTTTGTTTTTGTTTTATTTTTCCTACACATAAGTAATACTAATATTTAATTTATTAGTTAGTAGTGTATATCTTTTTGTCAATATAGTTTGGATTTAATGACAAATGTTTGTATTGGATTAGATTTGTGTTAGTATTTTATTATTTATTGGTGCAAAAAAGTTTTGTTAAAATTTTGTTTATATGTGTAATAGTTATAATTATAATAGATTTTTTTTTCATGTTCTTAGTAGTTTGGTTGACAACTGAGAACTTACTGATAAGTTCTCAACTGTTTTGGCCGCCGGAGTTGGTGGTCGTCGGAGTTGTTCATGTTCTTAGTAGTTTGGTTGACAACTGAGAACTTACTGATAAGTTCTCAACTGTTTTGGCCGCCGGAGTTGGTGGTCGCCGGAGTTGTTCATGTTCTTAGTAGTTTGGTTGACAACTGAGAACTTACTGATAAGTTCTCAACTGTTTTGGCCGCCGGAGTTGCTGGTCGTCGGAGTTGTTCATGTTCTTAGTAGTTTGGTTGACAACTGAGAACTTACTGATAAGTTCTTAGTTGTTTGGTTGCCGGAGTTGGTCGCCGGAGTTGTTCGTGTTATTAGTAGTTTAGTTGACAACTGAGAACTTACGGATAAGTTCTCAACTGTTTGGTTGCTGAAAGGTCACTGAAGCAAAAAAAAAAAGTTTTTTTTTTTTTTTTTTTTGCGTCTGGGTGGTTGCCGGAGTTGGTGGTCGCCGGAAATGGTGGTCGTCGGAGTTGTTGAATGGAGAAGGTGATGAGGGGTAGCCTAAGGTGATAGTGGTTTGGGTGAAAGTAAAATGTTAAGAGGGTGTAGTTAGTAAAATATTGAGGAAGATGTAAGCAAGGGACTATATGGTTAGTCAAAATATTCCTTGTCCTAAGAGGTAAATAAGGTTATATTAAGGGACTATATGGTAAATGCCCCATAATTGAATATTAGTGAATCTAGTGAACTAGGGATTTTTTTCTTTCTAAATGATATATGCATGCTCTCAATAAATATTAGAGGCTCAACCCAAATATAATCATTCAATATAATAGCAGTTACAAATACATAAAAAATGTAAGAAGAGGGATGACTGCTGTAACATCCGGCAAGAGGAGTAATTTTTTTATTTTGGAAACTCTTTTATTTTAATTGGGCTCAATAATTATTAGAGTTGTATTTGGTGTTAACTTTGGGCTCAATTAATTACAACCCAATAAGGATTTTAGGAAACCTTTTCTAAGTAGGAAAACCCTAAAATATAATACTCTCCTAATTCCCTAAACCTCTCATAATTCTCACAAAAGAAAAGAAAGTCAGAAATGGAGAGAGAGAGAGAGAGAGAGCGGCGACAGAGAGAGGGAGCCGCGGGAGAGAGAAAGAAAAGAGAAGCAAGAAGAGAAAGAGAAAGGGAGTAGGATTAAGGTAAAATCCAACCCTCTATGATTTATTCTTCCGTTTAAATTCATAATCTAGTCATTGGTAGAGATGAACTAGAAACTCTAACCCTAAAAAGATGAACTAGGGTTTGTAAATTGGGGATTTTAGATTAAAGTTTATGAATTGGGTATATGTAATAGTGTGTGTGCGTATATGTCGACTGTGTGTGTGTGTGTGTGTAGTGGGTGTATGTGCCGAGTGTGTGTGGGCGTGTGTTAGGGTTGGTGGGTGTACCTTAAAGCCTAAAACTGTGAATTGGCGGGTGTAAATAGTAATTCCAGATTTTGTGTCTGTGCTGGAGGGTGAAATCAGTGTGTGATTTTGGGAATTTGAAATCGAAGATTGGGAATGGATATTATAAACCCTAGGGGTATTTTGGTAAACCGCAAAAAGGTATTTTGGGTATAAATTTAATGGGTAATATAAACCCTAGTATGGATATTAACCTTAAAGGGGAGTTAAAGAGAATGACTCATAAGTTAATAATTAGAGGAAGTAAAGTACTTTGGGGACGGAAGTAAATAGTATTACTTTTGTCTAAGAAAGCTTTTCACGTGTTTGTAGATTGTGCACGTGACTTTGCGAAGAGAAATAACACAAGCTAAGGTAAGGGATTACGTTCCTTAGTTCTTGAAGTTTCAATCCTTTAATGTAGGATTCCTCATAATTCTTTCAAGTATAGCTACCAAGTGGCTGGTAGTATTTGAACTCTAAAAGTTGTGAACGTCTTTTGAATGTTCTTACCCTTGATATGTTTTTCTCAAAGGGTACCTAAATTGAATTGATCTTGTTGTGGTGTTCTTGTACTTATGAACACTAAGTGGAAACCTCGCTATATCAAGTTTTTCAGGTATAGACGTTAGCTTTGTCTGATATGAAAAGGACTTAGCAAAACTGGGTCAGTTTAAATATGAAAAGAACTTAGACCTTATGCTGCTTGTTGAAGAGGTTGGATTATCATGATAAATCTTAATAAGGGAATATCCTAAAGGTTAGGATATCTTATTTACTTAAATTCCCCGAAAGGTCATCGCACCTGAAATGGTGACGTTATCTTGGAATTGACGGATTTGGTAAAAGTGCCACATTCTTTGGAAATATATTAACTGTCTTGAAGTTAACAAGTTACTTGATGATTTTATAAAAGCCTACCTTTGAAAAGTTTTATTATTGTTTCGTTCTTCAGGTCATCTCTTCTTAGTACCCGAAGATATCCCGTATGAACTTACTAGGCATTGTTCGCTCATCCCTTCCATAATTATTGTTCTCCAGGTAATAAGTAGGAGAAGGGCTCTAAGGAAGGTGAACGACGTTGTTAAGGGGCCCTGAAGGTTATTTGGTGATTAGAGTTTAAGTGAACGGTGTTTACTAGTTGTTGGTATTGAAAGACAATTGTTATGCTTCCGTTATTTATTTTAAATTATGGTTAGAGATACTAGCCGTGGAGATTTGAATTGTAGTTTATGACCGTTATTCCTTTATTTTGGGGACGGATTTATATTATTTAAAGATGTTATAATACTCTGAAATTCGGGGTGTTACAGTTGGTAATCAGAGCTCTGATTTAGGTTTACATGGGAGACTTTAGAAGGAAATAAAGACTATTAGGAGAAATAGTACTTAACCTTGATTGGGATTTAGAACTCTGATAAGGAAGATAGTGCTTTTGGGGAAGTTACTTGATGCTGCCAAAAATGTGTCGGATCAGCCCTTCGTCTAGCGGTTCGAATAAACCCAGCAATGAGAACTTCCTCCCGGATCTGCGCACAATAACAAACGTAAACTACGCCGGGGCTTCACCGGCGAAGGCCCTCCGGTGTGAGAATAAGAATTCGGGTAGTGTATGAAAATAGAGAAGTCAATTGACTAGTTTTGAGCCAAAGATTTCATTACCCGTTTCCTGTGCAGAGGACCTGTTTATATATGCGTGGGTGAATGAGTCCTGACTTGTTAGAAAATCCAGGGAGCCCGTATTGTTGTGGGACTCGTATTCTTTAGAGATGGACTTCGGATAAGGATGAATGGTATCCCAGTTATCTTGTAGGAGAGATATCCTTGTTTAGATAAGGATCTTCAACGTTAGAGTTGTAATCGAACTTTGTAAGCAAATTCCCTATGATAATGGGAAGCTTTTGGTACAAGTCGGACCGTCACCTAGCTCGGCTCGTCATAGAGGCCGACTAGGGATTAGGCTTCCTGAACTCGTCCTAGGCAAGAGCTGACTGCTCGGCCTACTTGATGTCGGCCCTTGATCATGAGCTTCTTGTGAATGGGCCTCTCGGTATAGGCCTTTTAGGTGTGTGAGCCCAGAGTGTATGAGTTCCATTTAACCAAGTCGGTTTATGCCGTTCAGTGGCCCCCGAGTTTCTATCTCGGCGTGCCGAGTAGGAACTCAGTTCATTGATTGCGCTTCATTTATTGTTGATTTGATAGTCAGCCGCCAAAATCCTTCACAGTTTAGATTTTCTGATGTCACCTTGATTTATTTCAAGTGAAATCATTATTCCCCTGGAGAGCGAACATTAATTAATTGCGCCCCAATTATGACTGAAATAAATACTCCACCCCCTCATATTCCTGGGGTATATAAGGCTTGTCGCTTGGAATTTTGCTCTTCCAAATTTCTTCCTTCTTCAAAATTCATCAAGAAAACGCCCAATGGCCCCGAAAAGAACCTATGATGATGCCTTCCCAGAGGAGGTGAGCTCAGATTCAGGGAGCCATGCTTCTCACTCGGATTCCAGCAGCAGAAGCAGTGACTCTATGTTCCCTTCAAAGAAACGCTCATATTTTCCGGTGGAGGAGTCACCGTCCGATAGTAATGACGAATTCTCAGAGCCTGACCCAATATTTAGTGAGAATGAGTTTTCCGATGGTGATGATGGCAACGAAGATGATGATGAAGACCATGAAGGGGATACGGATGAGGATGATGACGAGGAGGATGAGGAAGATGGTACCAAAGATGGTGTTGATGTTGATGATTCAGGATATGACGGAGATCAAGAATGGGAGGAAGAAGATGAAGACCAAAATCAAGATTGCGATCTTTCTTGAATCTTTTAGCTAGTATGACTAACCAGTTCCTCTTTTGATTTTACATAGGTCAGGCCTCGGCCATGTTGTGGGGGTCCTTTTGGTATATTAATAGAAGTATCTTGCTTCTTATCAACCATTACCCTGTCTGTGATTTTACCTGTTGTCACGATGATTCTTGATTTATAGCTTCACTAACACCACCTGCCTCATGACGTCGTCTTAAAGTAATGCCGATCTCCTGGTTTTTATTGACATGTCGGCATGGAATACGCTTGTATCTGATAGCCTTTCCATAATTTAGTCAAATCTGGTCAAAGACGAGATGTCGCTATGCATATGTCGGTCTGTGCTGGCAGTCTCTTGATCGTTCACTGTTTTCCAAGCTCATGATGTCACAGCTTGTGACGTCACTTGCGTCAGACGGTGAGGGATAAGTGAAGAGACATTTGGTTTATGGGGAAAACCCAATCCTTAATTATGGGTAATGATGGCTTAGCGTGATGACGTGTGTAACCTCCACTTACCGCGAGATTTTCACGAGATCTCGGGCGAATTAAGGTCAAATTCTCGGGATATTCCCGAACCGGGAATTTCAAGCGGTTGAAATCCCTAAATCCTCTTTACTTTTTACTAAACCTTGTCAAAATCTTCACAACTTCAAGGCTTTATTCTCCGACGATTCAACCGGCGTCTGTCTAACTCAGCTTGTTTCCGGCTAATTATTCAACATTGTTCCGGCATTCCATCTTCTTTTTGCCCATTTTCCTCCATCCTCAACCTCAATCGCTTAACCAGGTATTTTCCCCCCTTTTCACATTTCCAATTTCATTTTTCTACTCTGCCGTGCTTTCATTCCGTCATTAAAATGTCCTTAGATTTTTCATCATCGATCCGCCTGGGATTTCATAGAGTGAATTGTATGGTTTATCGGAGAACAGATGGTCCTTGGTTTCTGCCATCCTTGGATGAGGTTAGGGAATTTCTTGTAATACATAGGGCTTTTAATGGGACGGTAGACTGGCCTAGCAATAGTCGTCGTTTCGATCATCTTGGAGTGATGAATCCTAGTTTAGTAGTCATTTCCTCCCTTCCTGACCTTCTGAACCATATTTCTTCTCATTACCTTCTGTCGATCGACGAGGTGCTCTCCTCGTCTTCTGTAGATGGGACGAGGGGGGGTGAATGCATCCCCTACCCCGGTTTTTGATGCTAACTCCCTTCTTTCATCTGCAGCTATGTCAGGAGAGAGCACCTCCGCGAGGATTGTTGACCAGTTTCGAGCCGACGTCCCAGAAGGGGGCCGAGGTCGTGGCCGCCGGAGGGGACGAGCTGTAGTTCCTATGAAACCAAAGCAACCCAAGGTCGGGGCCGAGATGATCACATACCTATATTATGATTGTAGGATTTCTCGTGACGATTTCGATCTGACCTATGAGCCTGCCTCTGCCCTGACTACTGGTGAAGAGCTGCCTGCTTTCTATTGGAATCACATTGAGGTGGAGTTTTTCTTCAAACAATTTCAGTTGGGACTTCGATTGCCCCTGGATCCCTTTATCTGTGAATTTCTGGAGGACTGGCAAGCCGTCCCCGCCATGTTGGGTGCCAATGCGGTTAGGTACCTGACCTCTTTTATTGTCTTGTTCCGTAGTTTAGGCTTTGAGCCGTGCCCAACGGCCTTTAATCATTTCCTCGAGGGGAGTTTTAATGACAACACACAGGTTTTGACCATCTGGAGCAGACAAAGGACGCCCAAAATCATTACCCCAATATCTAGCTCGGTCAGCAAGGTATCTGGGTGGAACAACCACGTCATCAGGGTTGAGAGCCGGCTTGGATGGAATTCCCCGTGCCAACCAAAGTTCCCCAGGCCCCCGAGACTTATTATGTAGCCCCTTGGAGTGATGCCTTAGCGAGGAGATTGGAAGAATTCGCTGTTGTTCAGCAACTTAGCTGGTCATCTTTAGAAACCAACTTCGGCTACTATGTTCAGGCTGGTATTATACCGGGGCCTTGGGAGGGTGTAAACATAATGGTTCTCGTAACTAGAGGCAACCGATATCCTGATTGGGTTGTTCATCCCATCTTTGTTTTCATCAGGGATTGCGAGGTTTGCCGTGCTCAGGACGAGGCGTGCTTGAAAGTTCAAAAAGTTGTCGGACGTATATCTCTGCCCTTATTTTTCTTGTTTATTTTGTGATGTCTTTGTACTGGATTCTTATTTCTTGCTTGGCCTTTGATAGATCTGACCATGGAGGAAGAAAGAGAATTGGCTCAGGTATACACTTCTGACCCCAACAGACTTTTGAACAAGAGGATGATGAAATCAAAGACTTCGGGGCGTTCTAAAAGGAATGCTGATATGGGAGCTAGGCAGGAGGTCTTGGCCCGTAAGGACGCTGGTCCTCTCCCTACCATCGATGTTGCTGCGGGAGAACGGGATGAGGTGCAGGTAGGTGGGGTCGAGCCTACCGGGATGGATTCTGCCCCAAATCAGACCGGGGATACTGTCGTTGGGGAGTCCGGGGCGGTAGCTGATGATGAGCCTCCTGCTGAAAAACGAACCCGGGATGGTGGTGACGAGCTATCTGAAGAGCCATCCCCCAAAAGGCGTTCTACTATTCCTCCTGTCGGTACTTCGTGCGCCTTCTCATCCGAAGAAATTGATGCCATGATAAAGGAGTTTTCTGAAGTGCCTCCTTTGAAGAAGTTGGTTCATACGGCAAGGTCTAGTCCTATGATGCGACTAGGTCAGCCTGTCCTACAACGGTCTCTAGATGCTGACCTCCTTGAACAGTTGTCCACTATCCCTCATACTTATGCCCATTTGGCCGAACGCAAAGGCCTGATTATTTCCGAGGTGATTAATTTAGCCTTTATCCCAAATTTCCTTCCTTATTATGCTTGTTGATGTTGGGTTTTTCTTGGTACAACTTGCCACCATAGCCGAGCATGAAGCCAAGCAGTGGTCCGGAGTTTCTAAGAAAATGGCTGATTTGGAGAACAAGGATACTCGGGCCCAGGTGAAACTTGGCCAAACCGTGGAGTTAGTCAACAAGGCTCGGGCAGATGCTAAGCTTGCCCATGCCGAGAAGACCAAAATTGCAGAAGAGACCGGGGCCGAGGTCGAGAAATAGAAGGCAGCTGCGAAGCAGTTTGAGGAAGAGGCCAGGTCGCTCCGGGGGGAGCTTGAGAAAGAAAGGGAGAGTGCCGCCCTCCTTGCCAAGGAGAAGGAAGAGCTGGAGATGAAGTTCCAGCAGCTAGAGGAGAGCATTCCGGCGAAGGAAAAGGCCGCTGTACTGAACTTCCAACGCACCGTGATGCCGTCGGTCATTGACGAACAGGTAAAAACCACTTATGTCGATGGCTACACTCATGCAGCTCGCCAGCTCCATATAGATCCTGAAGTTGATATTCTAGTTGAAAAGTGGGCCCGCCTCTTGTTGAACGACGCCTATAGCGTGGAGGCTCGTGCCGCTCATCCTCTGATTCCATATTCCGATGGGACTCTTAAACTGATAGCTCGAGAGGATGAGGTTGAGGGGAGAGCGGTTTGAAGTGTTCCCCTAATTGATCCGAACAATTTTCATGCCTTGGTTGAGCGTTTTCGGGAGGAGTTGAGTTCCGGTGAGGAGGAAAAGGATGAGGAGGAGCAGCAGGCTCCGTGAACTTTTATAAACTTTACCTGTTGTGTTGGTCCGGTGTGGCCGCTTGATACCATTTGTTTCTTTATGATTGTGAGCCGGTTTGGCTTGAAACAATCTGTTTTGCTTAGTATTTATATGCCTGGGCCCAGCGTAGCGCGGGAGGCGTAAACACCGTTACTTTTGTTGTTTAAGTATTTGTATGCCTAGGGCCCTAGTGTTGTCTAGGGGGCGTAAACACTTATCGTTCATATGGATTTGTCTACCTCAGTTTGAGGTGTAAATTAACCCTTGTTTTCTCAACTGTTGTAGTTAAGCGTTATCTAGTCACTCGCTTATGTTACTTTATCTCGGTTTGAGATGTATTAACATTGTCTAGAATGACTTGATGTTTTATAGCCGGTTAAGGCTGTGTTTGTAGGCCGTGGTCGATCACCGTTATGGGCCGTGATGAGCGTTAAGTGCTCGGTTTTGTTTAAATTTGAAAGAACTAATCGTTAACTAGTCTCAAATTGGCATGGCGATTTAGACGTAATCTTACCCAAATTTGAGAGGACTAGCTGTCAGAATTAGGTTCAAATCGCCAGGAGTCGAGATGTCTTTGTTCTTGACTCATAAAGTGACCCCGCACGTCGTATATGCCGTGGTCATTCTAGTTATTGAAACTAGTCTTTAAAGATTAGGCTTATTAGCCTGACAACATATGGTGATCTCGGCATTGTTAAGTAATGCTTAAACCATGCTTGGTGTGATGTGAAATCATTGTTGTAATAAAAGAAATTTTAATTGATGAAACCAAACTATGGCTATTTAAGATATCAGAGGCTAAAACTAGAGACCAAAAATCTAATCTAGAAAGCAAAAAAGATAGATAGGGTGCCGAGGAGTTACTGATAGTATTTCCTCAAGTGCTCTGAATGCCATGGGTGTTTAATATCTTTTCCTTCCGGAGTCTTGAGCATGTAGGTCCCTTCTCTGATAACGTGAGTAACGATGTAGGGACCATCCCAATTCGGAGATAGCTTATTTTATTGAGCCTTCAAGTGTGTCGACTCGATCTTTCTGAGCACCTAGTCACCAACTTCGAAAACTCTCTTCTTTACCTTGC
Organism: Campanula takesimana; assembly: GCA_026119855.1. Classification (NCBI taxonomy): domain Eukaryota; kingdom Viridiplantae; phylum Streptophyta; class Magnoliopsida; order Asterales; family Campanulaceae; genus Campanula; species Campanula takesimana. The sequence goes on along the minus strand of JAOWBW010000205.1, from coordinate 242,262 downwards.
TGTCATGGTAGGCCTTGGTCCTTTGCTTATAATTAATCATTCTTAGTTGAGCCGTCAGCCTTTTTGCTTCAACTAGGTCTAGGTCCGGCAGTCGGTTGTATTCATTGACCACCTCGTCATAATTGGTCACCCTGAAAGTAGGTAAGGCCATCTTGGCTGGAGCCATAGCTTCTGATCCATAAGTTAATGCAAAAGGAGTCTCCCCAGGCGGCCCCCGAGTGGTTGTACGAACTGCCCATAAAGCAAGGGGGAGGTCATCCAGCCACTTTCCTTGACTTCCTTCTAAACTCTTGGTTAGGGCTTTCAGTATTAACTTGTTTGCTGTCTTGGCTTGCCCATTACCTTGAAGACGACTGACCGATGACTTTCTATGTTTAACTCCCAGTCTGTTTAATTCCTCAGTAAAAGCGTCAGAGAACTGGAGTACGTTGTCGGTTACAATAGAATGTGGGACGCCGAAACGACACCATATGTAGTCATGGATGAAGTTGATGGCGTTCTCCTCTGTAATATTTTCCAAGGGCTTAGCTTCCATCCATTTGGTGAAGTAGTCGACTGCTACGATCACAAACTTGTTGCTTCCTTTGGCCAAGGGAAAAGGCCCAATGATGTCGACTCCCCACATGTCGAATGGCCATGTTGGTATGACGAGACTTTGCTCCAGCGGTGGTACTCTAGGTAGGTCCGAGAAGCATTGGCACTTGTGGCACTTCTTTACGTAGGCCTGGGCATCTTCTCTTAAGTTAGGCCAGTAGTAACCGAGTGTGATTAATTTGTCGGCAAGGGTTCTGGCCCCCGGGTGTCCTCCACAAACTCCCTCATGTACTTCAGCTAGCAGTTTTTTCGTGTCCTTAGGTGACACACATCTTAAGAGGGGCTTGGAGAACGATCTCCAGTATAAGATATCGTTCCAGACTATGTATATGGCCGTTTTTTCTTTATCATCTTGGCCGCCAACTCGTCTTCTGGTAGCTTTCCCTTCTCGATGTAGTCCTTGTAGTCTTCAATCCACGTTCTCTCCTCGTCATCAAGAATCAGGATTTCTAGCCTCTCGTAAGCAGGTTGGTCGGCGTAGATGATTAAGGGATTGGACTCTTCTGAAGTGGACATTTTGGATAACAAGTCGGCCTCTTGGTTGTGTTCTCGTCCTACTTGCCTGATTTCCCAGAACTCCAAGTTCTTGGTCAGATTCAAGACGAGATCTCTGTACTTAGTTAGCATGTGGTTCTCGGTGTTGTACTCCCCTTTCACTTGGTTTACCACTAGTTGGGAATCACTGTAGGCCACCAGTTTATTCGCGCCAAAGAACTTTGCCCTCTTTATCCCCAAGATCAAGACCTCATACTATGCCTGGTTATTTGAAGCTGGGAATTTGAACCTGATGAAGTCACGGGCCACATGCTCGCCGCATGGACTCGTTAAATACACTCCAGCTCTGCTTCTTTCTCGGGTTGTTGACCCATCTGTGTATAAGACCCAACAATCACTCGGCAATTCTCCTAGAGGTTCTCTGTCCAAGGGGAATTTCCTCTTCCTGGTTGTCGGCGTGTATTCACTTGAGAACGTGGTCTCGACTAGAAAGTCTACTAGAGGCTGTGCCAACAATGACTTCCTCAGTTTGTAGGTTATGTCGAACTCAGTCAATTCAATTAACCAGTTGAGGAGTCTGCGCGAGCTGTCCATCTTATGAAGTATCTTTCTGAGTGGTGCGTCGGTGTAAACCGTGATGGGGTGAGCGGAAAAATACGCACGCAGCTTTCTGGCCGCTATCACCAAGGCGTATGCTATTTTCTCAGCACTAAAGTACCTCGACTCGGTTTCTGACAGCGCCTTGCTCACATAGTAAACTGGCTTCTGTACCCCATTATCTTCTTGAACTAGCACAGCCGCCACTGCCCTGTCAGTTGCTGCAAGAAATATAGAGAGTGTCTCTCCCATAATTGGACTGCTGAGTAGTGGGGGTGAGCCCAAGTAACCTTTCAGTTGTTGGAATGATGCCGAGCACTCTGGGGTTAAGGCGAAGTCTTTAGTCCCCTTCAAAGCTTTGAAGAATGAAAGTGACTTTTCTACCGACTTGGCGATAAACCTTCCCAGGGTGGCTACTCTCCCATTCAGCCTTTGAACTTCCTTCACACATGTCGGCTCTTTTATGTCGACAAGATCCCGGATCGTCTTCGGATTTGCCTCTATGCCTCGTTGCGATACCATGAAGCCGAGGAACTTACCTGCCGTGACCCCGAAAATACATTTGCTTGGGTTGAGCTTCATGTCGTTGGCCTTTAAGTTCTTTATGGTCTCGGTCAAATCTGGGACGTGACTTCCTGACTTGGTCTTGATTACCATGTCGTCGATATAAGCCTCCATGTTTCTGCCGATCTGGGATTTGAACACCTTGTTCACCATCCTTTGGTAAGTCGCTCCGGCATTCTTGAGGCCGAATGGCATCATCACGTAGCGGTAGATTCCCCCAGCTGCCTGAAATGCTGTTTTCTCGATGTCTTCCTCGGCCATCTTGACTTGATGGTAGCCTGAATAGGCATCAAGGAAACTCAGAGTTTGGTGTCCAGCAATTGAGTCGACCAGCTTATCGATTTTGGGAAGAGGGTAGCTATCCTTTGGGCAAGCCTTGTTGAGGTCGGTGAAGTCGATGCACATCCTCCACTTACCATTCTGCTTTTTAACCATGATGACATTAGCTAGCCATTCAGGGTATGTCGCTTCTATGAAGATCCCGGCTTTCAGCAATTTATCCACCTCGATCTCGATTGCCTTTTCTTTATCTATGGAGAAGACCATTCGTCCCTGCTTGACCGGTTTGAAAAAGCTGTCCACCTCCAGTTTTTGAAGAGCGATGGCTTCTTTAATTCCAACCATGTCTTCAACCCTCCATGCGAACACGTCTAGGTTGTTTTTGAGCAGGTTGATAAGCTCTTCTCTTTCTTTCGGGGGGAGTTGTTTCCCAATTCGTACCTTCTATTCTGGGTAGTCAGGGTTGATAACGACCTCGTCTAACTGGTCAACTGGTCTCAGCTTGAGACCGTCCCTGAACTCCAAGGTTTCCACAATTATTTGCTTGACTTTCTCCTTGTCTTTGCTTTCTAGGCTCAAATTCTCCATATCTAGGAGTCTGTCTATCTCAGCATCCATGTGGTCGGGTATTGTGGCCCCCGAGCTTGGGACGAGGGCGAGGTTTGAGCCACTTGGCTCGTCCGAAGCTGTGTTCATGGAGATATAGCCGAATCCATCCAATCTATATGTCACCTCGGTCTCTGTTATGGCATTATCATCATCCAGTACTACCCATTCCTCAGGCATGTCTACTGTTATCACGCCGATGTTGGGGGCTGATGATGTGACCGTGGTCAACTTCGATATAGTAATATTCCTTTCTGGAGTGTCAATCTCCATCTTGGTTTTTTCTTTCTTGGATCTCATGACGTGTTCCAAAAAATGTTTGGGGTTGCCGAGGACACATCCTATGCCTTCTGGGGTCGGGAACTTCACCCTTTGGTGAGGGAGGGAAGCAACCATTCCCAATTTTCCTTGACTAGGGGAGCCGAGGATGGCATGGTAATCACTTTCCAAGTCCATAACGATGAACGTGATTGTTGCCGAGGTCTTATAGGGGTATTCACCGACTTCCAGCACTAGGTCCACGGTCCCTTTTGCCTTGGCCTTGTGATTTGTGAATCCTTTAAGTCTTCCGTTGTATGGTGTCAGCATGGTATCCGGCAGTTCCATCTCCTTGAAGGTTCTATAATAGAGCACATCCTTGGCGGCTCCTGAATCAATTAGGAGTCTTTCAAATTCGCAGTTATCAATTCGGCCTGTGATGACCAAAGGCTGTTCCCTCATTGCCCTGTTTCCGGCTAGTTCGTTTGGAGAAAAGCTGATCACTTCCTCACCTTTATAAATCCAAGGGGGATGTGGTAGACTTTACTTAACTCGTAGATATGCTCTTTTAGCCTTGTGTTTGAAGGGATTTCCTCTCTTATAACCCAGATCAACTTTGCCCGTGGTGGTCTATCTTCACGGTCATCCTCCTTCTCGTCTTCCCTTGGACGATTGTTATCCTTCTTTGCTATAAATCCATTAAGCTTCCCATGATCAGCCCATCTTTGCAATATTTTCTTTAGGGAATAGCAATTATCTTTTTTATGCCCGTTATCTCTATGGTAGGCACAATGCTTGCTCGTGTCCCTAGGAAATTTTGGGTTGTCTTTGAGGGGTTTTGGATTAGGTAGATTCACCACGTTCATTATCTCGGAGATCGGCTTTGTGAGAGGGGTGAAGACCTCGGTCCTTCTAGGTCTATTCTTTCCTCGACTTCCGCCTCCGTTGGTACCTTGGGCCGAATCAGAAGTGGGTGGTTTACTTTCTCGTCCTCTCTCCCAATCATGATCTCGGTCTCCAGACATATACTTCTTTTTTTCCTCTGCCGTGGCTGTTGCATAAGCCACGTGGTACAACTCAGATTTCGTGAGAGGTTCTCTCACTGACAATTCATAGGTGAGGCCGTCTGACCTCTGCCCATTAGTGAAGCATGTTATAATCTCCTGGTCAGTGATTCGTTCCTCGATCGAGTCAGCCAAGACTCTGAATCGATTGTAGAAACTCATAGTCGACTCGTTTTTACCTTGGACTATGTTGGCTAGGTCTGACAACCTTTTCTTTCTCACTCCTGCAGTAGCGAAGTATTCCATGAATCCCACCTTCAATTTGGAGAAGGAATCAATGCTTCCCCTCTCTAGGTCCATAAACCAAGATCTGGCTGCCCCAGTTAACGTACTAGCAAAGGCCTTGCAGAGTACGTCGTCCTGGTTGGACAATAGGGCCATCATGCCCTTAAAAGCTTAGAGGTGATCCAAAGCGTCTGAGTTGCCGGAGTACTTGTCCAGGTGGGGTAGCTTTAACTGGGGTGTAGGTGGAGAATCTTTGATCCACAGCGAAAAAGGACGCATAGCATCATAGTAAGTCTTGGGCTTCCTCTGCCCTTGGTTCATCTCAATATTATCCAGCGTATCTTGTAAGTCCATAATGAGCCTTTCGCTTATTGCAGAGGTGCGACGGGAACTCCTAGGTTTCTATTTCTCTTGGTCTCGGCCTCTCCCAACAACCCGACTTATTTCTGGATCATTTAGAGGTCGCCTAGGTGGAGAACGGTGAGGTGGTGCTTGCCTTGGCGGGACTTGATCCTGGTTCTGCCATCGTCTTCTTTCTCCTAGAAATCTCACATCCGGAGATTCTCCCTCTTGTTCTCTCCTTCGGTTTATCTGGTCCCTCAGGTCTCGTGGCCCATCGTTGATTGGGCCAAGTCGACCTTCCAGTCGGCTCGGTTGAGCATCCCGGATTCCGGGGGGTGCATCACGCGGTTCCTGATGACGTCCGTCATCAGCAAGTGGGTTTCCCCTACGGTCGCTTCTTTCTCAGTCTCCCAAAGCTCCTCTAGTGCCAGAGGGCTGGGCGAAGGGTTCCAAGGAATGATCAGGATCGAATTCTAGAAGAGCCCTTTGAGCGTCGGCTAGTTGTTGGAGGGTTGAGAGGTTTTGTCGCAGCAACTCTCTACGATCAATTGGTGGTGGCCTAGATGGACCAACCTCAGTATTCTGAGGTCACGAAGCCGTTAGCCTTCTCCGGCCATATTGATGAGTTATCTCAGGTGGAGGACCTTTGGAACGTGTATGCATCCCGCCTCCCTGAGGTGGAGGAGGGAGGCCTTGATTCAGAACATTGTTATTTGCCACGTTAGGTGGTGTCACATTGAGATTAGCGTCTGGTGTAACACTAGCTTCCCGACCGTCAGCGCGAATTCCAGACATGAGGAAATTGAGGTTATTTGGACAGAAAGTTTCTCCGATCGACGCTTCCCGGCAATGGAACCAAACTGATGCTTCCAAAAATGTGTCGGATCAGCCCTTCGTCTAGCGGTTCGGATAAACCCAGCAATGAGAACTTCCTCGTATGGATCTGCGCACAATAACACAACGTAAACTACGCTGGGGCTTCATCGGCGAAGGCCCTCCGGCGTGAGAATAAGAATTCGGGTAGTGTATGAAAATAGAGAAGTCAATTGACTAGTTTTGAGCCAAAGAGTTCATTACCCGTTTCCTATGCAGAGGACCTGTTTATATAGGCATGGGTGAATGAGTCCTGACTTGTTAGAAAAGACAGGGAGCCTGTATTGTTGTGGGACTCGTATTCCTTAGAGATGGACTCCGGATAAGGATGAATGGTATCCCAGTTATCTTGTAGGAGAGATATCCTTGTTTAGATAAGGATCTTAAACGTTAGAGTTGTAATCAAACTTTGTAAGCGAATTCTCTATGATAATGGGAAGCTTTTGGTACCAGTCAGCCCGTCACCTAGCTCGGCTCGTCATAGAGGCCGACTAGGGATTAGGCTTCCTGAACTCGGCCTAGGTAAGAGCTGCCTGTTCGGCCTACTTGATGTCGGCCCTTGATCATGAGCTTCTTGTGAATGGGCCTCTCGGTATAGGCCTTTTAGGTGTGTGAGCCCAGAGTGTATGGGTTCCATTTAACCAAGTCGGTTTATGCCGTTCATTTCTATTTTAGGAAACCTACCTTTTGAGGAAACCTTCTAATTTAGGAAACTATTTAAGTTGGAGACTTTCCAAATAAGGAAACTTGCTATTTTGGGAAAGAACCTAAGATAGGATTTCTTTTGAAATGTCATTCTTTCATATACTTAAGATAATGGTTATATAACTTTATGTATGTGATGCTATGGGTAATTATGTCCAATTGTAGAAAATGGATGGGCATAACAGAACCATGATGACGTGTAGACATAGGATCTTAAGGAAGAAATTGATCCAAAGGTATGTTCATGGACCCAAAGGACTACATAAGAAAGTAGAAAGTGAAAAAGCAAGGACAAAGAACATTATGGGAAGACTTGTGTATGCTAATAATGCATATAAGGAAATTAAAAAGGAACTAGAAGAGACTAGAGAGAAGCTAATTAGTAGCGAGAATTATGCTGATATGGTTGCAAATCAAGGGCGCCAGTGGTTCTATGATCTAAAGGAATTACGGACACAAATGGCCGCAAACAATGTCCAAGGAGACCCTATAGGCAATGAGGCGCCAATGGAAGAAAATTTAGTATCTGAAGAAGAGGCGGAGGAGATAGATGTTATCATGGAGGGTAGCGAAGCCGCCCCAATTATAATTGAGGATGAAGGAGAACTGGGACAAGAAGAGGTACCGTTTCGTAGGCCAAGAGGCAGGATAAGGGGTTCTAAGAAAGTGCCAAAAATACCAAGTGGAAGGCCTAGGAAAGAGGATGGAAAGTGGAACAACGAGTACTTTTAAATTTCTTTTGATAAGAAAAAGTAACTAGTAGTAGTAGTTTTGAAAACTCATTTGAGTATCTCTTCCTTATTTTGAATTCATTTTAGTTGTGGAAGTGAACCTTTTCCATTTATTAATAAAAGTGATTTTTTCCTTCTATATGATTTCTTAAAGTTTTGTGATTTCATGTATGTTCTGTAGAGTTAAAAGTGTGTGTTAACCAAGAACAAGCAAGTATAGCCTGTTGAATCGACAAATGAATGGAAGTATGGTCTAGTAAAGCGACCAAAGAAAGCAAGCGTGGTCTAATGAGAAGACTCACGAAAAGTGAACCTGGTCTAGGAAAATGACCAAGTGAAAGTAATAAGGGTCTATTGAATGACTTTTGAAAGTAAATTGTGGTCTATAGAAATGACTAAAGAAAGGAATAAGGGTATAGTGAAACCCAAAGAGTCCAGTAAAATTGACTAAATGAAGTAAGTGTCGGTCTAGCAGAACGACCATAGGTCTAGTGTTTGACCTTTATTTGGATGACAAGTCTAATGAGACGACCTCTATATGCATTATAGAAGTAAGAAGTATTATAGCGCGTGAGTGCGTAGAAAACGCTTCGTATTCGTGGTACTAATAAGGTATCATGTTATCCTCAGATGTCGAGGATCAATAGGAGGAACAATGTTGGAAACAGTGGCGGGCAAGATCCAGATATGGCTAACTTGCTACAGACACTAGCTCAGACGATGGCTGGAATTGGCCAAGTGGTACAAGGGTTGGCGAATCAGCCACAACCACAACCAGTAACTCAGAGAGATCCTCTCGAATTGTTTCAGAAGTGAAACCCAGATTCATTCTCGGGAGAGCCAAGCGATAAGGCAGAACATTGGATTAAAGATATGGAAAATATTTTCGAGACATTGACTTGCACACCAGAGCAAAAGGTAATGTTCGCAACATTTATGTTTAAGGGAAAGACTCTTAAGTGGTGGGAAGCTGAAAAGAAAGCATCGACTGCACGTGGGGATGAGGCATTCACGTGGGATAGGTTTAAGACTGTGTTCAATGAAAAGTATTTTCCAGCAAGTGTCCGCAATGATAAGGTGGCTGAATTCTTGATGTTGACTCAAGGCACCATGACAGTGGATGATTACTGCGCAAAGTTTACGGAGTTGCTAGAATTTGCTCCGACATTCTTTGACAATGAGGGACAGAAAGCCCGGAAGTTTGAAGCTGGGTTAAGTGACCGAATAAGATTTAGGATCACCCCATTGATGTTAACAACTTATAGCGATGTGGTGGATAGAGCAAGGGTGGTTGAGAAAGAGTCTGTCAACTACCGTAACAAGAAAGAGGAAAAGAAGAAATCTGTTGATAAGGAATCAACTGGATCAAAGGGAAGTTCCGGAAGGTGGAACCGAGATGGAAATAACAAGCGCAAAGCTAGTGATGATTATCGTGGAAAGGAGGATACTGGGAACAAGTACCAGAATAAAGGGTACAATAACTGCAGAGATGGGGACAAGAATGATGCTCGTGGAGGAGGAACAGTCGAAAAGTGCCAGACATGCCAGAAAAACCACAAGACCGAGGAATGTTGGTTTAAAGAAAAGAAGTCCTTTAATTGTGAAGATAGGACACCCGTCCTGGAAGTGCCCAGAACCATGAGGGAACACCAATGCATAAGGAGCAAAGGATGGCGAAAAGGATAAGGGTGGAGGTCTTGGGCATGTGTTTACCATGATGGCTAAGGACGCAAGGGCCACATATGACCTCGTGGCAGGTACACTTCGACTTTACCTTCGTAATGTGTATACTTTAATTGATACTAGCGCTACGCATTCTGTTATTAGTAATCGTATGGCAAAGCAAATGAATTTGAAACCTGAAAAGTTAGAGACGTCTCTAGTGATAGATACGCCTACTAGAGAGTCGATTCCTATTACATCTATATATATGAAGTGTCCCTTAAACATGGATGGAAGAGTATTGGAAGTCGATTTGATCAAATTAAAGATTGGAGAATTTGATATGATCTTAGGGATGGACTGGTTAGATGCATACCATGCACTTGTCGATTGTTACAAGAAGAAAGTTCATTTCAGATTACCATTTGGAGAAGAGTTCTGTTTCTAAGGCACGAAGCCTAGAACGAGACTGGATTTCATTTCTGTGATGAAGGCTCGCAGATTTTTAAGCAAAGGGTATGAAGGATTCTTGGCTTACATTGGTGAGACTAACAAGGGAAAAGTCAGTATAAAATCGCTGTTAGTGGTCAGAGATTTTGAAGATGTATTTCCAGAAGATTTTCCTGGTATACCACCGGAGAGAGAGGTGGAGTTCTTTATAGATTTAGTACCAGAAACTACACCAATATCAAAGACGCCATACAGAATGGCTCCGACAGAATATAAATAATTAAAGGAACAACTACAAGATTTGTTGGACAAGGGTTTGATAAGGCCAAGTGTATCACCATGGGGTGCACCAGTGTTGTTTGTGAAGAAGAAGGATGGATCAATGAGAATGTGTATCGATTATCAGGAGTTGAATCGTGTGACAGTAAGAAATCAGTACCTGTTACCTAGAATAGACGATTCGTTTGATCAACTTCGAGGAGCGTATTACTTTTCAAAAATAGATTTGAGGTCTGGTTATCATCAGTTAAGGGTGAGAAAGGAAGATATTGCGAAGACGGCCTTTAGGTCAAGGTATGGTCACTATGAGTTTTTGGTGATGCCATTCGGATTGACTAATGCGCCTGTTGCATTTATGGAACTGATGAATAGGATATTTCAAGAATTCTTGGACATCTTAATATATTCAAGACTAAGGAAGAACATGAAGAGCATTTGAGGTTAGTGCTGCAAATTTTAAGAGAACAACAGTTATATGCCAAGTTCAAGAAGTGTGAATTTTGATTGGAGGAAGTAGCATTCTTAGGACATGTGGTATCAAAGGATGGAGTAGCAGTAGACCCAACGAAAATAGAAGCTATCGTGAATTGGGAAAGACCCACTACTGTTAGTGAAATAAAGAGTTTCTTAGGATTGGCTGGTTATTATAGGATATTCGTTGAAGGTTTCTATAAGTTATCTGTACCGTTAACAAGGCTAACCCAAAAACGGGCGAAATTCATTTGGTCAGAGGAGTGCGAGAAGAATTTCTAAGAGCTGAAGCGACGATTGGTGTCTGCACCAGTTCTTACGTTACCTGCTGGATCGGACGGATTTGTGATATATAGTGATGCATTGATTAAAGGATTAGGCTGCGTGTTAATGCAAAATGATAAGGTTATAGCCTATGCATCGATACAATTGAAAATCCATGAAAAGAACTATCCGACTCATGATTTGGAATTAGCTGCGGCAGTTTTTTCATTGAAGATTTGGAAACATTACTTATATGGGACTACGTACCAAATTTACACGGACCATAAGAGTCTTAAGTATATCTTTACCCAAAAGGGGCTTAATATGAGACAAAGGAGATGGCTCGAATTATTAAAGGACTATGATTGTGAAATCCTATACCATCCTGGGAAGGCCAATAAGATGGCAGACGCACTAAGTAGGAAGAATCATAGGACCCTAGCGACGTTAAAACCTAAGGAGGTAAGTGCATGGAACCGTATTGAAGTTTTGGGCATGAAAGTAAGAGTTCAAGGGTATATTGCACATTTAAGCGTACAACCTACACTTTTGGACATGATCAAAATAGCACAAGAAACTGACAAGGAAGTGAGCAAGATGCGTACAAATATAGCGGAAGGCAAAGGGAAAGACTTTCGTGTAGGAGAAGATGGGATTGTGATGTACCAATCAAGGATTTGGGTGCCAAGCAATGAAGATATCAAAAGAGAAATTCTGAATGAAGCTCATTGTTCGAGGTTTTCTGTATATCTGGGAAGTACAAAGATGTATAGAGATTTGAGGGAATCATATTGGTGGAACCACATGAAAGGGGATGTGGCAGAATTTTTGTCAAGATGTTTGGTGTGTCAACAAGTGAAAAGTGAGCATCAACGACCTGCTGGACTACTAGAGTCGTTACCTATTCCAGAATGGAAGTGGGAACATATAGCAATGGACCAAGTGGTTGGATTACCAAAGACGTTGAAAGGATATAATGCAATTTGGGTCATAGTGGACAGACTCACGAAATCAGCTCATTTTCTGGCAATCAATGTGACAGATTCGCTAGAAAAGATGGCTAAGTTATACATTTATGAAATTGTAAGATTGCATGTGATACCGGTTTCGATAGTGTCGGATAGAGATGCAAGATTCACATCAAAATTTTGGCAAAGTCTGCAACAAGTTTTGGGGACAGAGTTGATAATGAGTACAACTTTTCACCCGCAGACAGATGGTCAGTGAGAAAGAACTATTCAGACATTGGAGGATATGTTAAGAGCTACATCGTTGGATTGGAAAGGGACTTGGGATGAACATTTTCCATTAGTGGAGTTCGCATATAATAATAGTTTCCATGCTAGTATTGGAATGGCACCGTACGAAGAATTATATGGACGAAAGTGTAGATCACCGACTTGTTGGAACGAAGTAGGTGAAAATAAGTTGACTGGACCGGAAATTGTCCAAGTAAGAGCGGATAAAGTGCAACAGATACGAAATTGGCTCGTGACCGCTCAAAGTAGACAGAAATCCTATGCCGATCGTAGGAGGCGCGATTTAGAATTTCAAATAGGGGATCGAGTGTTTTTGAAAATCTCACCAACTAAAGAAGTTATGATATTTGGTATTTGTGGGAAGTTAAGCCCAAGATACGTGGGACCATTCGAGATTTTGGAAAGAGTTGGGGCAGTGGCTTATAAATTAGCCTTACCACCTGTGCTGGCGGGAGTGCACAATGTGTTCCATGTATCAATGTGGAGAAATTACATTCCTAACCCAAGTCATGTGATCGAGTATAAGCATCTTAGGATTCACGTTGATCTGATCTATGACGAAAAGCCTATAAAGATTGTTGATCGCAAAGACCAGATTTTGAGGAAAAGAGTGATTCCTTATGTGAAAGTGCAATGGAGCAACCATACGGAAAGAGAAGCTATGTGGGAGCTCGAGAGCGAGATGCGTGAGACGTACCCAGACTTATTTTCAGAATGACGTACGTTTGGTTTGGAGGACCAAACCCTTTTAAGGAGGTAAGGATGTAACATCCGGCCAGAGGAGTAATTTTTTTATTTTGGAAACTCTTTTATTTTAATTGGGCAATAATTATTAGAGTTGTATTTGGTGTAAACTTTGGACTCAAGTAATTACAACCCAATAAGGATTTTAGGAAACCTTTTCTAAGTAGGAAAACCTAAAATATAATACTCTCCTAATTCCCTAAACCTCTCATAATTCTCACAAAAGAAAAGAAAGTCAGAACGGGAGAGAGAGAGAGCGGCGACAAAGAGAGGGAGCCGCGGGAGAGAGAAAGAAAAGAGAAGGAAGAAGAGAAAGAGAAAGGGAGTAGGATTAAGGTAAAATCCAACCCTCTATGATTTATTCTTCCGTTTAAATTCATAATCTAGTCATTGGTAGAGATGAACTAGAAACCCTAACCCTAAAAAGATGAACTAGGGTTTGTAAATTGGGGATTTTAGATTAAAGTTTATGAATTGGGTATATGTAATAGTATGTGTGCATATATGTGTGTGTGTATATGTCGACTCTGTGTGTGTGTGTAGTGGGTGTATGTGCCGAGTGTGTGTGGGCGTGTGTTAGGGTTGGTGGGTGTACCTTAAAGCCTAAAACTGTGAATTGGCGGGTGTAAATAGTGATTCCAGATTTTGTGTGTGTGCTGGAGGGTGAAATCAGTATGTGTGATTTTGGGAATTTGAAATTGAAGATTGGGAATGGATATTATAAACCCTAGGGGTATTTTGGTAAACCGAAAAAGGGTATTTTGGGTATAAATTTAATGGGTAATATAAACCCTAGTATGTATATTAACCTTAAAGGGGAGTTAAAGAGAATGACCCATAAGTTAATAATAAGAGGAATTGGTGACGGAAGTAAATAGTATTACTTTTGTCTAAGAAAGCTTTTCGCGTGTTTATAGATTGTGCACGTGACTTTGCGAAGAGAAATAACACAAGCTAAGGTAAGGGATTACGTTCCTTAGTTCTTGAAGTTTCACTCCTTTAATGTAGGATTCCTCATAATTCTTTCAAGTATAGCTACCAAGTGGCCGGTAGTATTTGAACTCTAAAAGTTGTGAACGTCTTTTGAATGTTCTTACCCTTGATATGTTTTTCTCAAAGGGTACCTAAATTGAATTGATCTTGTTGTGGTGTTCTTGTACTTATGAACACTAAGTGGAAACCTCGCTATATCAAGTTTTTCAGGTATAGACGTTAGCTTTGTCTGATATGAAAATGACTTAGCAAGACTGGGTCTAGTTTAAATATGAAAAGAACTTAGACCTTATGTTGCTTGTTGAAGCGGTTTGATTATCATGATAAATCTTAATAAGGGAATATCCTAAAGGTTAGGATCTCTTATTTACTTAAATGCCCCGAAAAGCATCGCACCTGAAATGGTGACGTTATCTTGGAATTGACGGATTTGGTAAAAGTGCCACATTCTTTGGAAATATATTTTATTAACTGTCTTGAAGTTAACAAGTTACTTGATGATTTTTTAAAAGCCTATATTTGAAAAGTTTTATTATTGTTTCGTTCTTCCGGTCATCTCTTCTTAGTACCCGAAGAGATCCCGTATGAACTTACTGAGGATTGTTCGCTCATCCCTTCCATAATTATTGTTCTACAGGTAATAAGTAGGAGAAGGGCTCTAAGGAAGGTGAAGGACGTCGTTAAGGGGCCCTGAAGGTTCTTTGGTGATTAGAGTTTAAGTGGACGGTGTTTACTAGCCATTGGTATTGAAAGACAATTGTTACGCTTCCGTTATTTATTTTAAATTGTGGTTAGAGATACTAGCCGTGGAGATTTGAATTGTAGTTTATGACCGTTATTCCTTTATTTTGGGGACGGATTTATATTATTTAAAGATGTTATAATACTCTGAATTTCGGGGTGTTACAATAACGAAAGAGGGTGTTCTTGCATAAAGTTGCACTAGCATTCTCGATCTTCTTCCTTGTACCTCTTGTAGCAATACACTGGAATGGACATGAAATATTTAGCGTTGAAAATACTATTAAGTAAGGCCTCCGAGTTAGCAATAAATTGTCAACCAAACTTTCCAAGTCATGCTATCATCTTGAACTTATGATTCCTTAATGATTGGCCAAAAACAGAAGAAAAATACAAGGCTCCCACAACAGAGAGAATGCAAAGGCTCACAAAGGCTCACAAAGGAGAGAATACAATTGATCAAACACCATTTTAATTTCAACAATATGCCACTTCAATTATTCAAAAACAGAAATAAAAAACCTAAAAACAAAAGGCGATAAATAACCAGATCTGGAAATAGATTTAGAGAGAGATCTCTCTCAAAATATAAATCCAAATATGAATTAAAAAGAGAGTTTGATCGGAAAAAGTACTTACAAAATCAATGGAAAAAACAAGAGAAAAAGTTGGGAATCTGAGAGAGAAGAGGGAGACGAGAGAGAAAAGTTGAGAGAAGTTTTTTAGTGAACTAGGGATTTGAAATTACCATTAGTGGTTTTCATGAGTGGGTTTTATGAAGAAAAAAAACGTGTTTTTCTTTAAGTGATTAGGAAAATTAGTTTTTAAAAATATGTGGTGATATTTTTGTAAGTAATTGTCACTTATTTTAAAATAGGCATTCGGTATTTTTATAAATAGCTGGCAAGCGCATTGTTACTAGTTATGCTTTTGGCTTATGGAATAAACATTTATATAATATTATTTTTAGACGAGCTCGAGCTCGAGCTTGGATTTTTTTTTTGAAATATTTGAAATCAAACAAGCTCGAGTTTGAGCCTTATCGAGCTCGAGTTCGAGTCTTATTATGTACATACATATATTATACATGTATTATATGTGTATTTATTATAAAAGTATAATGATTCGAGCTTAATGAGCCAAATATGAGTTGATCGCGAAAAAAAAAACTTTACTTGTCAACAAGCTTATCGAGCCGAGATCGAGCTCGAGATCAAACGAGTGATATCGATCAAATATTGTCGAACAAACGAGCTGACTCGATAACAATGAGCTTGAAAAAGTCAGTTCAGGCTTGAGCTCGAGTTCCCCTCGAGCCCACTCAAACTTGAGCTTTTACGAGCTGAGCCCGAATCGAGCTCGAGCCGGCCTGATTCATTTAACAGCCATACTTAGGTCTTCCCTTCATAACTCTTGCTAAGGGTGGCACCAAAACTGGTTTCTCACGCTGGGGCCACAAATCCATATAGTTGAAAGGCTATAACTTTTGGTAATAATACTTAAAGTATATTTAAATCAACTTTATTAGAGGTGTTAACCTAATCCAGTCACCCAATATATATGCCAACCATTAGAATAATAGTTCTTATGCTTGTTTTGCTTGAACCTATGATTATTTTTTTTTTATAGGATTTCACCTTAAAGGTTACATCATTTCCTTCATAACTAGCCCATAAACCCCGAGCGGAATATGTTCATCTTGCTTGTACCTTTTGTTTAGCATCTTACTGATCCAAATTCCATAGCTATATGTAAGATACCGGAAAACCTCGTCACGAGAGAGATATAAATATCAGGACATCTCGAACTCGAAATCCGAATCAAACACGACCGGGAATGAACTTTGAAACATGGGAGTTGCCACATCGTTAATTTTAAACCCAACGAATGAAAAGGTATTAAAAGTGAGATCTTTAGCTCCGAAGGTTAGGATACGTCTTGGGAAGAACATGGAAGGTTCATCTTAGAACGCCTCGTAAAACGAGTCTTCCTACCTTTGTTGAAAAATCATGTTTTGGTGTGCGTGTCTGTGGTTTTAAAGAAAGAACAAGCAAACTATTTTAAATAAACTGTGCAGAAAACTGTTTTATGGTAGGATCAGACTATACAAAACTGGAAAAATGGAAAATAAGAACATTCTGTTTATTAGGATAAACCATCTGTACGAATGAATTTTCTATGGGTAGAAGTATCCGTACGGATGTATATTGTTAAGCCTAAAATGAGGACTTAGTTTATAAAACCGCAAGTGCACGGTGTTGTTGTAGTATAAAAATGTGCAAGTACGGGTCGATTCCACGGAGACAAAGTTAAGAAAATATTTGTTTTTTGTTTTTGTTTTTTTTTTTTTTTTTTTTTTTTTTTTTAATGGAAATGATGAATAAAAGTTGATTGGGAAAATAATGGTTTGTCACTATCTAGAAATAAATTGCAAAATACTCTAACTTTGGATTAAAACATCTTATGTTGGAAAAACTCTCGGGATTGGGACTCAAACAACATGCATTCATTAGATATTCATTCTCTTTAGATTAAAGTTTCATTTTAAAATCAAAGATGGTACATTAAGCCTATACTACTTCTCACGATCAAGCAAGTAGTATTTGTATTCTCATAATAATCATGGTCTATCTCTCGATGATCCACGAGTTAGTAAGAATCCGTTAAGTTTATAAAAATCCACGTACTTTCCACTCAAGGAACGTCCCTAGGCCATTAATTTACTCTCGTGATTAATAGAAACCCAGTTTACTTCATATGGTTCCGCTAGTCGAGATTCACCGCTAGGTCCTTCTCTCGACTAACTAGGATTCATACGAAACATGGACGTCATCATGGTTGTAGGTGTAGACACCCCGCCTTGGACCGCTCACCCCGATTGCACATTTGATCTTGTGTTTCTCCCCATTTTAAGTGTTTCTCGTTAGTTTCTGTCACTTCCGTTAAGTTCCTGACTGACTTCGTTAAGTCCAGGGACTAAACTGAATAACAGGGCTGACTTTCTAGTCCATTCTGTCAAAATCGCCTTCTCTGAGTCGCGCGCCTCCGACAGGAGGATCCAGACGCGCGCACCTCCCGCCCCCAAATCAGGAAGCGCGCGCCTCTGGGCGTCGGTTACAGATTTCTGGCCAGGATTCTCTCCCTTGCTCAATTTACAGGATTTTGCCCGGGAAAGATTTTTTGGTGATTGAGTTTTGGCACAAAAAACATCTCTCTTTCACCTATAAAAACCCCCCCTTTACCTCCATTTTCAAGGACCTTTGGCTCTCAATCTTACATTCTCAACAAGACACTAAAATTTCACACTTACAAAGCATTTCCAAAGGATTTCTCCAAAGAATCCATCAAGAAGTGTTTGAAGTCTCTTGAAGTCTAGGTAAAGTTATTTCTTTCCTCTTCTTAACTTCATCTCTTTTCTCTTTCTTTTTGTTTTATCAAAGTGCAATCACCCAAATCATTTTGGGACATGACTCTAATGATCACCTCATCTCATTGAGGTCGGTTAAAGAGTTATCTCCTACATTCCAAACTCTATTTTAAAACCCCTTTTTATGATTTAAAGAAGAAGAAGAAGAACGTTTATCATTCATGTAGATTTTGATCAAGCAAGACCAACTTTAGTTAGGCGAGATGGGTGTTTCGGTACTTCCCATCTCGTAACCTAACCCCCGAACCTCAAAACAAAGAATCTCTGTTTTCGTAATCAAACTTAGGCTATTATCAATAGGTTTTTCTTTTATGTTCCTCAAAACATAGGTGGCGACTCTAAAAACAAGTTAGACATCCTAGGGTAATTCACGCGCTCTAGCTAAGCCGTGGTTCCCCCGGGGTATCTACAGTGGCGACTCTGCTGGGGACGTTTGAGGGTTAAACTTGCATTCTGATCAAAATCTACATCTTTTCTGGGCATTCTGACTCCTGATGGGGGAGGCGCGCGCTTCTGGCCTCTTCAGCCTACGGCGCGCGCATCCCGCATCAAGAACCAGAATCGCCCGCTTCTTCATGTTCTTCATCTTCTTCTTCTGCTATTCTCCACTAATCATTTCTGCAGGGGTTACAATATGCACATAGGACCAGGGCAATCCCCTGAGTCCAAAATCTGACATTCTGACAGGTGTGCCCAGAAGCGCGCGCCTCCCAATAGCATCGCGCCATGCGCGCGCGTCTCGTATCAACACTCAGAGGCGCACGCTTCTGGGTTGGTTCCCAGAACAGAAACAGGTCTCAGAACACAGCAGTATGATGGGGGTGTGGGCACAGTTGCCTGCATCAGTGGTTATTCTGAACTTCGGACTGTTTTAATTTTATGTTCTATTTTATCGGTCACACGGGTGATTCGAAAGTTGTAATTATGTGCTTATTTGTTTTTTTTTTTGTTTTTTTTTATTTCTTTTTAAAAAAAAATATAAAAAGTATTTTGTCACCTGTTAGACCTCACACTACATGCACATATTCCTATGAATTGCTCACTATCGAGTCGCACAAGTCCAACCCCAAACCCGTCGAGGCCCGTCCTAGAAAGTTTCAAGCTCCACTCGACCTTGGCTCTTTCGAAGCGGTAAACCTCAGCCCGTGGCGTAGTTCATGACTACATGCCGGGGGTGACCTTTGAGCCTCATATTCAAGCCGAGCACAAGCCACACAATTCTAGTTAGGGTCTAACACTCCGTGACTCAAGTCGGTTTCCATGTACCGAGATTTACCTAAACTAATGTCTTCAAATCATGCATGCCAACTTGTTGAAACGGACGCAATAAAAATCCGTCCCCAAAAGTGGTTATTTTGGACGAAAATAAAAATCCGTCCCCGCATGTATGCTTTACTACATTAACTTAGTTTAATCCCGATACATGTAGGATTCACAAACGCGATGGAATCCGATGAGTATATGGGACCGCGAGATGGTCTATATACTAGTGTGACGATTCCATTATTTTCTTAGAAACCCCAAAAGGAATCCATTCCCTCCGACTTATATATAAAAAAAAGAGTCTTTTCTTATGTGGTTCGAGTCGTGTGCCCAACTGTGTGTTCTAAGCCTCTTCGTGGACCGCAAGTGTTACTCAAGACTGACAAGGGCCTCTTCTGCAATATAGGTTCAATTGGTACTTACAGAGTCCACCGGGATTCGGAAAATCGGTTAGTCCGTGAAGAGATCACTCCAACAGCTCCTACATCAACAATGGCCGGCGGCTCCAACACCAACAATACCATGACTCTCGAGCAACTCGCAACCATGGTCCAACTCTTCCAAGAGCAAGTCTGCACCCTTAATAAGGAGGCACAAAGCAAAGACGACATTTGGCAATCCCACCTCGACAGCCAAAGGGAGGCCCACGAGGCCGAGATGGAGCTAATGAAAGAAAAGCTCACTAATCTTGCCAAGGGGAAGAGCAAAAATGACGATGACGAATCCGAATGGACCGAAGGTTTGTTCAAAAGTCCTTATGTCAACACCCGCACCAAGAAAGTGGGAGAGCCAAGTTCCGAGAACAATGAGCCCAAAATGGTGGATTCTATCATGGCCTACATCGACCAAAAATTCAATAGGCTCAACATGGGGAAAGGCTCCGACACAAGCCTTTATCAATCATCCATCCTCATGAGTACTATGGCCGCTCTTACTGATAAGTTCAAGATGCCCGACATAAGCAAATTCAAGGGCAACTCTTCTCCTATGGCTCACATTGAGACTTATATTTGGGAAATGGTTCCGAAGAAGGTATCCCCCAAGGTGATGGCTCAATGCTTTCCTCTCACTCTCGAGGGGGAGGCAAAATATTGGTATGCTACTCTCCCGCTCACTGTCCGTCTTGATTGGGACTCCGCCATGCTTGCCTTCAAGAACCAATACCAAGGCAACACCACTCACCGGCCCACAAGGAAAGAGCTAGAGAACACTACTCAACGAGACCACGAGTCCTTCATCGACTTCACAAGGAGATGGAATGATAAACTCTCCGAGATTGTTGAAAGGCCAAATACCAAGGAGAAAATGGACATCTTTCTCAAATGTCTCAAAATTGATCTCCGCACCCACCTAAGTGGGGCTTGCTATGCGGATTTCTCCCAAATGTATGAGGCGGGGGTCCGAATGGACGAGTTGCTCAAGGAAGTCAAGAAAAGTTCTCCTAGCTACCGCTACAAGGCCACTTCCAACTCCACAAAAGAGGCCTCGGTCAACGCCGTCACTATCGACAAGGAGAATTACAAAAAGGTTCCTCCACCCCAAGGGAAGAAGTCTCGAAATGACCGTGTCTACACGCCTCTCCAAGGCATGACTCAAACCGAAGCTTTTAAGTCCTCAAAGCAAAGGGTCAAGTCACACCCGTACAAGGGTACCAACCCAAGACGGTCAACCCCAATCATGCTCACCACAAATATTATGGCTACCACCAATATAGTGGCCACACCACCGAGGAATGCTTCGTTCTCCGCAATGTCATTCAAGATCTCATAAACAAGAAAGAATTTGTAGTGACTAATGGCGAACATGTCAATGTAATAGAGATAGGAGAACTCGAGGGGACCACCCATTCAATCCCAATTGTGAATGGGGGCCCCAATGTTATGAATAAACTTGACAATTCTTGTTATGTTGTGACTTACGATGAGGTAATGAGGGAAGTACTAGAGAATAGGAAAAAGAAGCAAGATGGGAACGTCAACATGCTAACTCGATCCGGTCGAGTCATAGCAAGAAACCCTTCCACTTCCGCACCAAGCTCCTCTTCTCAAAGGCCGCAAGCTCATGACACTCCCGAAGATCCTCTACTTTTCCAACTCAAGAAAACTCAAGCCAACATCTCTATTTGGGACCTCATCACATCCTCAAAGAAACACCGAGATCTTGTCATCCGCAATCTCGATGATACATCAATTTCCCCCGATACTACTCTCGAGGACCTCACGGCAATGATCGGTCACATTCATTTTGGTAACGTCATCACCTTTGCTGATATGGACCTTCCACCATTTGGTTCCGACCACAACGAGGCTATTTACCTCAAGGTACGAGCAAGGGGGAGGCCCATCTCAAGAGTCTTAGTGGACGGTGGTTCCGCACTCAACCTCATGCCTGGCAGAATCATGGGCATACTGGGGCTTAAGGATTCCGATTTGAAGCCTTCTACTCAAGTAATCCAAGGTTATGACAGCACCGCACGTACAGTCATGGGCATGATCGAAATAGACATTGAGTTTGGGAGCATGGTCATGTCCGTTCCATTCCAAGTGCTTGACATCCCGGCCTCGTTCAACTTGCTTTTGGGTCGACCATGGATTCACAGTTCTAATGCCGTCCCGTCAACTCTCCATTAATGTGTCAAAATCCGAAATGGTGATGAAATAGTGGCCGTCATGGCCGAAAACGTCACTATCAACAGAAAAGGTGAGCCCGTCCACCAAGTTCAGCATGGTTTACCAGACTCCACTCTCTCCGGAGTCTCAATCAACGCCATTGACAAAGAAGGGGGAAACGGATCATGGACCCCCAGCAATCACAAAGTCCTCCGCATGATGAGGAATATGGACTACTTCCTTGGTTTAGGCCTAGGGAAATATCAACAAGGAATCCTACATCCTATGCGAGTCCCATTTGTCAAGAACACATTCGGTTTGGGGTACGAGCCTTCCAGAGAAGACTTGAAACAAGAGCAAGCGATCAAGAATGAAAAGGCCCGAGCTCGTAAAGAAGGCCGTCGTTATGAGGTCCCTAATCTAAGGCCTTACCGCAAGACGTTGAATGGCTATTTTGTCCGCCAAGGGGAAGACGTTCCATACATGATCTTTCCCTAGCCATGGGTTAACAATAAGGGTGTCAAAAAGCCCCGTCTCGAAATCTTCTCCGATTGTGAGATCCAGAAATCTGAAAGGGAACCAACTCCCATGTCGCCCCGTGAATGGTGGGGAAGGAAGGTGACTATAGAGTCTGAGACAGAAATCATCGTGGGGGAAGAACCGACAGATTTAGCCTCCATGTTCGAAGAGCTTGCCATAATGAATGAATGCCAAGTCAACGCCATCCATGACACCGTCATCATGAATAAGACTATCAGTGAGATCCCGCCAAGCTCCGAGCCGATCAACAATTGGTATTCTACGAAAAGGGCCCGTGGTATCCGAGGAATTCTTAGTCCAAGAAATGGGTTGCATACCCCGCACAGCAACAAAGGAAGAGCGGCTCACACTTACTTTCGAGTCCGAGAGTGTCTCTAATACCCTCACCCAAGAGGATATGGAGGCCATAGCCGAGCGTGTGTTTCCTTTCTTTGCTAATGAAAAATTTGATATTTCTGAGTACCCTGAGATTGCAAATATCATAAATGATGAATTAACTAATAATGAACTTAACGAACAAGTTAATAACGATTCAAATTATGATGAAATAGACCACGAAAACACAACATACTTAAATGAACTTGCTCAACAGGTCCGTAGTCGTGGTGAAAATGGTCCAGGGGCTGACGAAGAATTGCATGTTGTTAATCTGGGTACCGACGAAGAGCCAAGGGAAACTAAGATCGGAAGCTTCTTCAAGGGGGACGACAGAGACAGATTGACTGCACTACTACGGGAGTTCGTGGATGTGTTTGCATGGTCATACAAAGACATGCCGGGTTTGGACAGAAAGGTAGCGGAGCACAGAATTCCGATCAGAGAAGATGCCAAGCCGGTAAAACAGAAGCTCAGAAAGATCAAGTCAGAATGGTCTCTGCAAGTCAAAGAAGAGATCGAGAAGCTCCTTAGTGTGGGTTTCATCAAGGTTATCGAGTATCCGACATGGTTAGCCAACATCGTGACAGTCAGAAAGGCAAACGGCAAGGTTCGAGTTTGTGTGGACTTCCGGGATTTGAACAAAGCTTCCCCGAAAGACGATTTTCCACTCCCTAACATCGACATGCTGGTCGACTCCACTGCTGCCTACGAGGTTCGCTCATTCGTGGATGGGTTCGCTGGGTACAATCAGATTCTCATGGCCGAGGAAGATCAACATAAGACAGCCTTCACAACACCGTGGGGTACCTTTTGCTACACAGTCATGCCATTTGGGTTAAGAAACGCTGGGGCTTCCTACCAAAGAGCCGTGACAGACTTGTTCCACGATATGATTCACAAAGAAATCGAGGTCTATGTGGACGACATGATCATTCACTCCAAAGGGACCGATGGTCAACATTTAATCGATCTCCGCAAGTTCTTCGAAAGGCTTCGTCAACACAAGATGAGGCTCAACCCTGCAAAGTGCACGTTCGGGGTTATCCGAGGCAAAGTCCTTGGTTATATGGTCACTGAAAGGGGAATTGAAGTAGATCCCTCCAAAATCAAGGCAATCATTGACATGCCTCCTCCAAAGACGCAGAAAGAGATCAAAGGTTTCATGGGCAGACTGCAATACATCAGTCGGTTTGTGCACCAACTCACTTCCATGTGCGAGCCAATCTTCAAGCTACTCAAGAAGAATGTGGCTCTAGAATGGACCGACGCGTGCCAAGAAGCCTTCGACCAAGTGAAGCATTACTTGACGTGCCCTCCTGTTCTAGTTCTGCTGCACAAGGAGAAGCCTCTTTTGCTCTATCTCACTGTCAATGATGAAGCCCTAGGGGCTATGTTAGCACAAGAGCAACGAGAGTCCACAAAGGAGAATGCCATTTATTTTGTCAGTCGCCAATTCCAAGGAGGCGAAAAGAACTACTCTGTCTTAGAGAAGTCATGTGCAGCATTGGTTTGGGTTACTCAAAAGCTCAAACACTATATAGAAGCTTTTCCTATCAAGCTAGTAGCAAAGGTGGACCCGCTCCGCTACATCTTCGAGAAGCCTTTCATGTCAACAAGATTAGCCAAATGGTACTTCATGCTCGCCGGCTATGATATCACTTACGTCACACTAAAATCCGTCAGAGGGAAAGTGTTCAGTGACCAGCTTGCCGAATTCCCGTGTGACGAAGTGAAGGGGGAAGACGTACAGTTCCCCGATGAGCATTTAATTTGTACTGCAACCGAGGAAAATAAGTGGCAACTTTTTTTCGATGGCGCCGCCAATAAACACGGTTTTGGTATAGGAGTATTGCTTGTCGATCCAAAAGACATCTACACTCCCATTGCCATCCGTCTGGAATTCGAAGCTACCAACAACATTTCCGAGTACGAAGCATGCATAGCAGGGCTCGAAGCAGCTCTCGAAAGAAACATCATGGAACTAGAAGTATTCGGCGACTCTCTGCTCCTTATCAATCAGCAATCGGGTAAATGGCGAATCCAAGACCCGACCCTCCAACAGTATGGTCAGCACCTTGAAGAATTGGTTGAACAATTCCAAGAGATCACTTTCAACTACCTGCCAAGGGATAAAAATCGCTTCGCCGATGCACTGGCCACCATAGCTTCATTAGTCGAAATGCCCAAAGGGAAAATGGTGAAGCCTTTCAAAATTGCCCGAAGGAACAGTCCGGCGTACTGCATGATCGAGATCAACGAGGTTCAAACAAACTCTCCGTGGTATTCGGATATCATGAATTTCCTCAAAGATGGCACTTATCCCGAGAATAGCAATAAGAAGTCTCAAGCGGCTCTGCAAAGGCTAGCCTCTCGGTACGTACTGATTGGGGACCGAGTCTATAAAAGGCACCACGACAGGATCAATCTCTTATGCGCCAATAAGGCCGAAGCTCAAGAGATAATGTGTGAAGTGCACGAAGGAGAGTGTGGACCCCACATGAATGGGTTTATGCTAGTCAAGAAGATACTCCGCATTGGTTACTATTGGAGCACTATGGAACGAGACTGTATCGAGAAAGTCAAAAGGTGTGAGTGCCAATTCCATGCTAATCTGCAACATGCTCCACCCTCGCAACTTTACAACATGGTCACACCTTAGCCTTTCTCTTGTTGGGGGATAGACATCATCGGTAAAGTCTATCCTGCCGGAAGCAATGGGCAGTCATTCGTCCTAGTGGCCGTCGACTACTTCACAAAGTGGGTCGAAGCACAAGCCTATCGGACCCTCAACGCCAAGAAAGTGGCCGAATTTGTAAAGATTAATATCATGTGCCAATACGGCGTGCCTCATGAAATCATTTCCGACAACGGCTCTCACTTTGAGAAGGAAATGGATGCACTTTTGGTAGAATACGAGATCACCAAGCACAAGTCATCTCCTTACCGTCCCCAAGCAAATGGCGCGGTTGAAGCAGCAAATAAGACCATCGAGACCATCGTCAAGAAAATGGCCTCAACAGGAAGGGATTGGCCCGAGAAGCTACCATTAGCATTGTGGGGCTACCGCACATCAATACGGTCAGCAACAGGAGAAACTCCTTATGCATTATTCTATGGTTCTGAAGCCGTACTCCCAATCGAACTTGAAGTCCCATCTCTACGGGTCCTCCTCGAGAATCAAGTCAACGAGGTCGACTGGATGCAAAGTCGATATGAACAGCTAGCCTTACTCGACGAGAAAAGGCTAAGAGCACTCGAATGCACAAGGGCGTATCAGCAAAGGATGGCAAGAGCTTTCAACAAAAAGGTGAAGCCTCGAAACATCAATGTGGGAGATTTGGTCTTAAGACAACATCCTCCTAATGCCATGAATCCCCTGGGGAAATGGGGACCCCGATGGATCGGTCCGTACGTGGTCAAAAAGATACTAAGCGGCGGTGTAGTCCGACTCGTGGATTTAGATGGTGACCAGCTGCCAAAGGAGGTCAACCTCGACAAGCTCAAGAGGTTCTATGCTTAACAAACAAAGACCATAAAAAAAAAAATAAAAAAAAATCGCTCGCTAGGTTGAAAACCCACAAGGGCGGCCTAGGCAAAAATTAGAGCACGTGCAAAAAAGAAGCCCGCTAGATTGAAAACCCGAAAGGGCGGTCTAGGCAAAAAACAGGGTGCACACAAAAAAAAATGGTCTTTGTTTGTTTGAACTACGGAGACCTGAGCCTCCCAACTGGAGGAACGTAGGCAACCTTCGGGTGCGGTCTAAAACATATCAAAAATACCCAATTCACTTCAAATAACAAGATGCAATTTTTATTCATTCAATGAGTTATTCAAGCCATTACAACGGATTTATTGAGCAACAAAAGACATCAAAACATTAAATCCTAAAACAAAGTGGTCTATCCTAAATTGCAATCTCATAGGGTACAAAGAAATATTTAATCTTTCTTCGGTTTGGGGACCCATCGCTTTTGGGGATGGCCTTTAGTCTTCTTGGAGGGAGGCGGAGCATTCTCGAGACCACCAAGACGAGAAAAGACATTCGGGCGAGACGGAGCTTCATCAACAACCTTCTCCTTGCCCTTGCTAGAAGGAGCTTTGACCGGAACAACCACGGGACGCTTCCACACATGAGAACAATTCCCCTTGCCTTTCCTCTTCTTAGGCAAATAACGAGGCCTATAATCCCTCACGTGGACCACCGGCTTCACAGAATCCGCGGCAACAACATCCTCATTTGGTCTTCCTAAACGATCAAAAACGCTAGGACGCGTCTTCATAATTGGAGCAATGGGGACGGACTTATCACCTTCGGGGACGGAAACCTTGACTTCAAAAGTAAAGGTCATCGGGGCCATTGCTACAAGAATTTTGAGGTATAGAGTAAGGGAAAGAATGCGGAATATTGCTGTGTGATCATTCTGATCGAAAATGGTTTGAATATATAGCTGTTGGAGTGCCCTGCTTAGAAAAGAAAGGGGCTGGAATTCAGCAAGCCAGAAGCGCGCGCCTCCGACAAGCGACTCCAGATGCGCGCGCCTCCCGCTACCAAAGCCGGACGCGCGCGCGTTTGACAGCAGACAGAAACAGAACATTCCCCTGTCAGTTCAAGAAAGAAGCCCAGGCACGTTCAAACGCCTTCAACCTGCAAGAAATCAGATCCCAGCACAGAAAAGGAGTTCAAGCAACCATGATGAACACATTTGGGCACACATTTGTTTGTAAAGAGTCGACACTTAGGAACGAGTCTAGACAGATAACTAAAAAGCATAGTAAATAGCTAGGATTGGAAATACATGCTAAATGTTTATTACAGGTAAATAAAAATGTTTTCAATCTCTCGTCCTCCCCAAAAGGCTACTCAGAATCATCATCATCGGCAGCACCGTGCCCACCCCCACTGCCGCTCTCAGTCTCCTCGTCATCATCATCATCATCATCAGCAGATTCTTCCTCCTCAGATGTCTCAACCACAACATCATGCCGGGTCCTCTTGGCAGCTCTCCCTGATGAACTAGCGCCACCCCGGCTCTGGCTACCTCCTCGGCTCAGACTCCTACTATGGCTACCTCCGCGGCTCAGACTCCTGCTCAGTGACTGCCTCACCGAAGAGACAGCCTCATCAATTTCCAGTGCAGCATCCCTGCAGCCTCGTCCCATGCCCCGAGCACCTCGGGCAGCTCCTCTCGCAGCACCAGAGACAGCACCAGCAGCATCTCTAGTCATGGCAGCAATATCCCTGCACAGCTCTAGCACCCTCTCCTCCAGCTGATGGAGCCTCCTCCTCATCCCTTTGTTCTGTCTGCCCAAGTGCCTATAAGCAGCTATAGGTACCTGTTGCAACAGAGAACAGAAAAAAGGAAGTTGCATCAATACAAAGAACAGAGAAGCGAGACTGGAACTGAGAAATGCAAAGACAGGCAGGAAAACATACTACAGCAGCCTGAACAGGAGGCTCTCGCTCTGGCGACATGTCCTCGGGAACAATCTCCCTCTGCTCCTCATACACCCCAAAGTTCGAGTAAGTATAATATGAAGGAGGCAAAGGGGGATCAAAGCAATATCCAGCACCGGTGGGATAAAATCGAGCCGAAGTCTGTGGAGCAGCATGTGTCTCCCTAGGATCAGTGAACATGAAACCCTGCTAGAGGTTATGCTCCCGGAATAAACCGTAATCCTGCTCTAGATGAATGAAAGGGACAACATCAACCCCCGCAAGGTAGACTGCCCGGTCTGCCTCTGAAAGAGCCCTCCAATTACGAGGACTGAAAGGAGGAACATCAGGAACCGCTGGCCTAGGAGGGTGGTGGAAGTCTGTCACCTGACCACCATGCTGCCAAAACACTCTCTCCCCAAGATACATCGCCATACACTCCACTGAGCTCATCAGAAGCCTAGAGCGGGTGGGAATCAGGGTATGCTCAATAAAGGCATAAATAGCTCTCCACGGAAACAAAGAAGAGGCGACAGCCCCCGACCTCAAAGAATCCAAGTGGCGCTGAGCTGAAAGCAGGTGGGAACAGTGCCAGTCCTTACATTCCTCTCCCTATATGACCACCTCACGCAGTCCGGATACTGGGGTTGACCCTCTCTGTTAATCTTGAAGCCTCTCAGCTCCAAGACAGCAAAGGTCCATAGCTGCAAAATAGAGACAAGAGCAGAATTAAATGACAGTTCAAAGATACAGTAGAGCAAATGACAAGAAGGCCGAAAAGAAAAGGGAAAGCAATGTACCTCCCACAACAGGCTGAAACCCGTGACCGAGCTAGTGGTCGAGCGGCTAGTCAGATCCATACCATGATAACAAGCAGCCAAGCCCGCTGCACTCCAGTTATAATGACCGGCCTGGTCCAAGTCTACCAACAAGTCAAGCAAAGCCAAGGAAGCCGATGACCCTCCACTGGCAAACAGAGTGTGGGACAATAGGTACCATATAAAACAACGGGCCACAGCATCGACCCGCTCAGCAGTGACACCCAAAGGCTCGGCTGCAAGAATACTAAAATACCGATGGATGCTCCCCTAAGTGACTCGATAATTCTTCACCGGGAAGCCGCAGTCAACCAGGGCCAATAGCTCGTCAGCAGTCCGAAGGGTCCCTCTCAAAACACAAGGGACAGGCTCCCCCGCAAACGGCAGACCAGTCAATGCCGTGAAATCAGTGGGCGTCATCGTGACCTCTCCCATAGGCAGATGGAAAGTATGGGTGGTGTCCCACCATCTCACTCTCAGAGCCTGAATAACATCCGGATCATTCTTCAACGCCGGTAGACTGGTAATAAAAAGGCCAAAATGGGTGGCCTGAACCCGAGCCCTAACATTCTCGGGCAGCTTACTCCAGATGGCGACTGGGCCATGAGCTCCGCCTCGAATCTCCGACAGGCGGCTCCACTCCTGAAAAGAAACAAGAAATAACGAAAATTTCATCAGCATAACGGCTAGAAAACGGACAAACCCGAAACAAAAACTTCAACATGCATACGAGTGCGTGGGTATGAAAAAGGGTATCCGAACATGTTTCTTGTAGTAAGTCAACAGCGACAATCAATGAAAGAAGTTGCAGCGAAAAATACGGGTGAAACAGAGCAGCCCCAAAAATACGAAAATCACAAAGAGAATGAAAAATTCTTACCAATCCCGCTGAAACAAAGTGGGAAATATGGGTATGCGGCTGATACGTGAGCAAACTCGGGTCCATCGCCTCAATTCCAACCTCGGGCTCCTCGCCCTGTGGCATCTCGAATGGAGGAGATTGTTGACGATCCGACATCGTTCCTATGATAGAATCGCACCTAGAACAACAAGAAAGTGTTTTGGAGTGATTTCTCCGCAAAAATTGGGTTTAGAATTTGGAGGGCTCTTCGAAATTTTGAAAAAAAACTCGCCAAAAAGTGAACTGTCTGGTTATGTATGGCGAACTAGGACAGAATGCGCGCGCCTCCCGCTGTGTCACTAAAATGCGCGCGCTTCCCACGGCGAAGACCAGACGCACGCGCCTTTGCTCCCTGAGGGATTCAAACACAACTCCCCACGCGGGAATCAAGGTGTCACATCCATGCTCATCTGAGTTTTCAGCTCCACCACTGCAAGCTGAGTGAGATTCGTAACAGACGCCGTTATTTCTCAAAAAAATTAGTTTTTACATTTCATCCCCAGCAGGAACATTCTTCTGGTCGCGGTCAACTGTGCCCGCACCCCACAAGTCAAGAAGTCAAGTGTGACTCCAAGTGGCACGCGACTTCAAAGCAATATTTCATCAACGAATTTCACTAACGGATTCGTCAACAAAGGTTCACTAACGGCTTCTCCAAAGGTTCACCAACGGCCTCTACAAAGGTTCACTAACGGCCTCATTCAAGGGTTCACTAACGGCCTCATCAACGGATTCACTAACGGATTCGTCCTCAAAGGTTCACTAACGGCCTCCTCAAAGGTTCACTAACGGCCTCTTCACAGGTTCACTAACGGCCTCTTCAAAGGTTCACTAACGGCCTCTCCAAAGGTTCACCAACGGCCTCTACAAAGGTTCACTAACGGCCTCATTCAAGGGTTCACTAACGGCCTCATCAACGGATTTCACTAACGGATTCATCCTCAAAGGTTCACTAACGGCCTCCTCAAAGGTTCACTAACGGCCTCTTCAAAGGTTCACTAACGGCCTCTCCAAAGGTTCACTAACGGCCTCGTTCAAAGGCTCATTAACGGCCTCATTCAACATATTCAGCCGGCAGGTTCACCTAACGGATCATACCACTCCCTCTATCAACAAAATCCACTCACACAGGGAGCGCACCACTATCTCTCGCAATTTCAAATTCCTGCTTTCATCGAGTCTTTGCTTTTTCTTGGTGATGTCCTCGGCGGGTGTTTTTAACTTTCGTCGACGCGATTTGCTTTGCAATCCACATCGCCGAGGGGCTCTGTAGACACCCCGCCTTGGACCGCTCACCCCGATTGCACATTTGATCTTGTGTTTCTCCCCATTTTAAGTGTTTCTCGTTAGTTTCTGTCACTTCCGTTAAGTTCTTGACTGACTTCGTTAAGTCCAGGGACTAAACTGAATAACAGGGCTGACTTTCTAGTCCATTCTGTCAAAATCGTCTTCTCTGAGTCGCGCGCCTCCGACAGGAGGATCCAGACGCGCGCGCCTCCTGCCCCCAAATCAGGAAGCGCGCGCCTCTGGGCGTCGGTTACAGATTTCTGGCCAGGATTCTCTCCCTTGCTCAATTTACAGGATTTTGCCCGGGAAAGATTTCTTGGTGACTGAGTTTTGGCACCAAAAACATCTCTCTTTCACCTATAAAAACCCCCCTTTACCTCCATTTTCAAGGACCTTTGGCTCTCAATCTTACATTCTCAACAAGACACTAAAATTTCACACTTACAAAGCATTTCCAAAGGATTTCTCCAAAGAATCCATCAAGAAGTGTTTGAAGTCTCTTGAAGTCTAGGTAAAGTTATTTCTTTCCTCTTCTTAACTTCATCTCTTTTCTCTTTCTTTTTGTTTTATCAAAGTGCAATCACCCAAATCATTTTGGGACATGACTCTAAAGATCACCTCATCTCATTGAGGTCGGTTAAAGAGTTATCTCCTACATTCCAAACTCTATTTTAAAATCCCTTTTTATGATTTAAAGAAGAAGAAGAAGAACGTTTATCATTCATGTAGATTTTGATCAAGCAAGACCAACTTTAGTTGGGCGAGATGGGTGTTTCGGTACTTCCCATCTCGTAACCTAACCCCCGAACCTCAAAACAAAGAATCTCTGTTTTCGTAATCAAACTTAGGCTATTATCAATAGGTTTTTCTTATGTTCCTCAAAACATAGGTGGCGACTCTAAAAACAAGTTAGACATCCTAGGGTAATTCACGCGCTCTAGCCAAGCCGTGGTTCTCCCGGGGTATCTACAGTAGGCATTAAGATACAATATGAATACATTGTTTTAAGATGTAGAGAGGAAAAAAGAGCATGAATTAAAATGATGAACACATGAGGTTGAGTTTCCAACCCCAAGAATAAGGGAGATTACTCACTAGCCATTTCTATTCTAACAATCAATCAATAAACAAGAGTAAGACATGAAATAAACAAGGGTTAGAGATACTTATTCTTGATGATTGATGGAAGAGAGACAATATATTGATGAGAAACCTTTAATACTTGTATATAATTTCAATCTTCAATGGTACAAGAACACTTGAATAATACCCAAAAATCTAGAATTATTTGGGAATTATTTGATGTTTATGATATAGAAATAATCTAGAGTATAATTTACAATGAAATCTGATGTTTTCTGGATGTCCAAATGTATCCTACACAATGACTATTTATAGGTCTCATATCCAAGAGTTGATACTTTTCATTAAAAGACTTGAAGTGAAAAGGCATTTTTGAACAGGTGCGTTGGTGCTATCACGCTTAAAAAGAGCGCTGTCACGCTTCTTGTAGAAATCTGATATCCTCTTAAAAACCAAAAAAGCGCTGTCGCGGTTTTCTTCAAAAATGATTTTTCCTCTATTTTCTTCCCCAATGTGCTCCATATTCATCCCCATTCAACCAATTTACTTTGTAAGCCATATTTGAATCCCGATTGCGCACAAAAATCCACAAAAACCTGTTGCAACCACAAAACATACCCCAAGCATAATATCTGCGTAACAAGTAATAAAACAAACTAAATTTAACTAAAAATGAACTAAACTAATGTAAAAATATATAATAAATTTCTATGAAATAGCCATTTATCAACTCCCCCACACTAAACTCTTGCTTGTCCTCGAGCAAGTTAAAGATTAGACAAAAAGAGAAGAGAAGAATAAATGACCATACAAAGAACAAGTTAAAGAAGAATGAATCACAATGCTCTCCTTAGAATAATGTTATATAAAGTATTGCGTTAGTAAAAATGCTTCCTACTTATTTTTCCGTCCCTCCTATAACTCAAGAATTTAGCGAAATAGAACCTACGATTATATTGGAAAATAGATAGAAAGTTATAAGCTAATATAGCATAAATAAAATTTATCAAGTAGAAGCATAGTGAGATAACCAAATGGACTTTTGGATCACAAGTATGGTTTGAAATAAATTCACTCTTTAGAGTGCTTTGTGAAAAAAATATTTCATACTTGAAAATTCATCACTAAACAATGACTTTTATTCTTTAAAAGAGATATCCATAAGTTGTTATTCACTTTGAATCACAAAAAATGGAGCGGAGGATGATAGTGGAAAAGGCTAGAGATTATTATATTTGAACGTGACAATTGAATTTCTTGTTTTAAATTGTCACACTCTATAATGATTTATTCATTTAGATATTCAAGTGGACAATTCACAAGAAGTTTAAATTAAGGGTAAAATGCAAAATAGGGCCTAATGTCTATGGAACGATTGCAATATCGGGCCTGGCGTCCAAATGTTACCAATTTAGGGCTTGATATGCCATTTTTTGAGCAATTTAGGGTTTTTTGACGATTTTCATCCAAATTCATGTTAAGTGGTCACGTGCAGCGCATGTGAAAAAAATTAAGGGGTTAAGTGATTTTTTTTTTGAAATGAAGGGAAAGATCAGAGAAATAGCCTAATCAAACCTAAAAACCCATACCACATCTCTTTCTCAGTTCTTGCCCGACGCCCCCTCCCCCCTCTTTTCTTCACTGGTCGGCTACACCTTCACCTCCCCATGGTAGCAACCTCACTTTATCTCTACCCAGCCCCATCTCTTCACCACCGCCCCTTCTCTCTCCGTATTCCCTTTGTCCACGCCCTTCTCTCTACCCAGAAACCCCCCTTGCACAATTTTGATGTTTTCATTCCATGGAATTGGTGAGTTTGTTGTTCAAGTTTGTTTCTTAATTTTTGGTTTTATTGTTCCAGATCTGAAATGTTGAAACTTGCGGATTCGAAAAATTGTTTTTAGTTTGAGAAATTTGGGAATTTTATGGATTTGTGTATGCTTGTGTGCATTGATTATTTATGTCATGGCGCTTGATTATCCACCAGATAAGGTGTCAGTTGTATCTTTCCCGATGATGGCGACTTTGGGTGGATTAAGGGAGGCATACAGGTTTGCTAAGGTTTGGGTGGCGTTTTGTAGGGGGCTTGGTGTGGAGACTAGGTGCCCGGAGGCTTGTTTTGCGGTGGCGGATTGCTAAAGTGTGAATGGCATTTTGAGCGTGAAAGATGAGTGTTAATGGTGACGATGAACATAGATGAAGAAGATGAGTGTTTATTTTGATTTTAAAAGAAAAGTTTTGATCCATTAATTTATGCATAAAAAAAGTTGTATAAGTTTAATTTCTTTACAAAATTGATAAATTTTGAAATTAGATTTATTATCATTTTAAATATTAATTTATTTTAATTTTTTATATTTTTTATATTTAATATTTTCTTTGAGCTTTGAATATTAACTATTTTTTTAAACAATTTTAGTTTATCAACTTAAATAGTACTTAGTTTAAATTATAGTTTAATAAATTAATTCATGCATAAAAACATTGTACACATCTAATTCATGTACAATTAAGTATTTGGGATTGATAGTTTTTCTAATCTTACCTTTTATATTCAGAAATTTACAACTGACCCCCTCAGTTATTGTCAGCTGCGTTGCACGTGACCACTTAACATGAATTTGGATAAAAATCGTCAAAAAGCCCTAAATTGCGTAAAAATTGGCATGTCGAGCCCTAAATTGGTAAAATTTGGACGTCAGGCCCCAGAGTGTAATCAATCCATAGATATTAGGCCCCATTTTGTATTTTACCCTTAAATTAATTAATAGCCTTGAAAGTGGAAATGGAAAGATGATTTTAAGTGAATGTTTGTGATTCGAAAAATGCATAACAATCATTCATATGTTAAGAAGAATAAAATAAAAGGCTTTGTGATGCATAAACAAGAATTATTTCAAAATTTTCACAAGTAAATGTAACCTAACTTAAATGACCCAAAAATTCATTAATAAATGTAATGCTTTTACTTAATAAAGTTTATAAACCTTATATTAATACTTAGAATTTTTCATTTATACCCAATATATTCATAACTTCTATTTATCAAATTTCTCAAAGGATAAAAGTTATAAAGTAATAGATAGGAAAAAGTTTTATGAAGACAATTTTAATAATGATTAACTATGTCAATTTTTTTTTATGATGAAAATGGGGGGCCAAATAAGCGGATAAAAACAGAAAAGAGATACCACCCCCCACACTTAAAGCAAACATTGTCCTCAATGTGTCAAAATAGTACAACTTTAAAAAAAAATGGGGCGGAGGAAATAGACTTGTTGAAAATGTTAGTGAAGAAGAAGAAGAAGAAGAAGAAGAAGAAGAAGAAGAAAAAGAAGAAGAAGAAGAAGAAGAATGAGAAGAATTTTGAACAAACCTGTTGCTTGACCAAGAGGCGTGTCTATAGTCGACGGCCGAGAATAGGCCTTGACTAATGTGTCTTCTGTCTTCCCTTGCCCGGCCGCATGTTGTAACACGCTCGGCTAAGCGTTACCTTTGCAAAAATAAAAATAAAAATCCAAGGTTTTCCTACAAAACAAAGGTTAGGAAAAACAACAACAATAATAAAAAAATTCAATGAATAAATAAGTAAATGAAAATAAATAATCCATCTGTTACCATCTCGATGATGCTTGTTTAAGGTCATTAGCTCGACCCCTTTCTTTTAATCGGAACATGCAAGGAATGGTATCGTGATGGCCTATTGTCTTTAACAACTCGCCATTTCATGCCCATTGGAGTGATTGCGTTTCTATGGTCGATGCACATGCGCCACCCAGTATTTATTTTTGACGATATTGATTGTCTATAAACCGTGCATGTGCGTCACCCCGATATGCTTCCCTTTTTTGGTACCTTACTTTTTGCCATAGATTTTTTTAAAATTTTGTTGTCTTTAGTAGGGCACACATTTTTAATTTCAACGTAATCTAAGGATTTTTGATTTGTTTGACTTTTTTCTATAGAATCCTTAAATTGTGATTTTTCTACTTCTTTGCTACCATCCTCAAGAATGTAAATTTCATGGCAAGGGTTCTCGAGATTTAATTTTGGCCTTTTAAACTTAACTTTCTTATCTCCAATATTTAAAGTGAGATTACCATTCTTAATATCTATTTTTGCCCCAGTGGTCGCAAGGAATGGCCTTCCCAAAATGATGAGAATTTGATGGTCTTCTTCCATCTCAAGAACAACTAAGTCTATAGGGATGGTTAGCTTCCCTATTTTACAGGGAACATCCTCTATAATACCCACCGGATACTTAAATAGAACGGTCCGCTAATTGGAGTTTTATGGTGGTGGGCTTGAGTTCTCCCACACCTATTTCCTTACATACCGAAAGCGGGATGAGGCTAACAGTTTCTCCAAGATCTATCATTGCTTTATCAATGTCACATTTACCAATGCTACAGGGAATCGAGAAAGTACCGGGATCTTTAAGTTTTAGAGGAAGCTTATTTTGCAAAACAGTACTAACGTCATCTGCCACAATGACGGTTTCAAATTCCTCTAATCTCCTCTTATTTGAAATAATTTATTTTAAAAATTTTGTGTAAGAGGGCATTTGTTTTAAAACATCGATAAAAGGAATACTGATATAAATTGATTTTAAAACATCTAGAAACTTAGCGAATTGCTTATATAGTTTTGCCCTTACTAACCGTTGAGGGTATGGTATTGGAAGGTCAAAGTTTCTAGATGATATTGGGGAGTCCGTCCCCTTCTCAACCTCTTTATTAGTTTCAACAATCCGAGGGATTGGACTATGGTTCTTTTCACTAAGGTTTCTACTTTTCCTCTCGCACTAATTATTGCATTAGCATGCTCATTAGGCCTTTGCGATTGACCGGGAAGGCTCCCTTGTGGTCTATATGAAGCATTGGCTTGTTGAGCTTGTTTATTTTCAAGCATTTTATTATGAGCGGCTAAGTTATCAAACCTAGCATTTAACAACTTAAAATTTCCCCTGAATTCATTGTTGATCTTATCTTGAGCATTTTTATTTGGGCAATTTGCAATTTGGTTCCTGACATTTACAAACTTTTGCAATATTGCTCCCAACAGTTTTTTTTCTCCAATTGGTTCCCAACATTTACATTTTTTTGCAATGTGGCCATAAAAGTAAATGGGCGTTAGTTTTCTAACAGATTTTATGTCATGTGACTAGCACATGACGTTTTAAAGGACCTTTTAAAATATTCATAATGCTACACATATCCGATTGATATGATTCTTTTTTTTATATTGAAACTAATATTTAAATCTACAACATAATTTTTTTTGGAAATTTGTTGGGTACCTAAATTATTTTTACATTTAATCTTAATTTTAAATATTAAAAAAATAAAAAAACACGTGAAATATAATCTAAAAAAGATATTAGCACAAGTATGTTTCATATGAAGTAATTTCTATCTGTATCTTTCCTAAAGTTTATTTTTCTCCACCCCTTTGCCACTTTCCTTCAACACCCATTCCACACTCTTCCCTCGATTCATCGTCCTCTTCTTCTCCCTTTTTTTTCTATCAAACATTTTTACGAACTGATAATCTACATATAAAATTTACTTCATATGGAACATATTTGGGCTAATATCTTTTTTAGATTATATTTTACGTGTTTTCTATTTTTTTAATATTTAAAATTAAGATTAAATGTAAAAATAATTCAACTACCCAATAAATTTCCAAAAAAAATATATATGTTGTAGATTTAAATATTAGCTTCAATTTAAAAGAAGAATCATATTAATCGGATATGTGTTGCTTTAAGAATATCTTAAAACGTCATGTGCTAGTCACATGACATAAAATCTGTTAGAAAACTAACGCCTAGTTACTTTTATAGCCACATTGCAAAAAAATGTAAATGTTGGGAACCAATTAGCTGAAAAAAACTGTTGGGAGCAACATTGCAAAAGATTGTAAATGTCAGGAACCAAATTGTAAATTGCCCTTTTTATTTTCAACAATGAAATCCATTAAAAGATCTAACTTTGATTTAGGGGGAGGGAATGCATTAGTATCATTGAAGTTCTTTTGTGTGAATCTCGGTGGTTGTGGAGAAGGTTGTGGGTTTAAAACGTTGTTATTCTTATAGGAAAAATTGGGGTGATTTTTCCATTCCGGGTTGTATGTGTTTGAACACATACCCCTTTTTTACCCATAAGAGTTAACAAAGTTGGCTTGCTCACTAGAAGTAGTGTCAAGCAATTCACAACTTTCGGTACTATGTGAGTTAGACACACATAGTTCACAAAAAACATTAATGTTTGCCATGGGATTCACATTAAGATTTTCAAACTTCTTAAGGAGCATATCAACTTTAGAAGAGAGGAGAGTAACGGCATCAACATTATACTTACCTGGAGTCCCTTGCGGTTGAACCCCCTCGTTTGACCATTGGTAATGGTTCAAGGCGATGTTCTCTATTAAGTCATATGCTTCATCTACCGCCTTGTTCATGAGCGCTCCTCCTACGGCGGCATCTATTGTCTCCCTTGTCTTGAATGTGAGGCCACTGTAGAAAGTGTGTACTATCAACCACTTCTCGAGCCCGTGGTGTGGGCACATCCTCAATAGCTCCTTGCACCTTTCCCAAGTATCATAGAGCGACTCATTTAGGTTTTGACTAAAGTTTGTTATTTTTGTTTGGATTTGAACGGTCTTAGATGGAGGGAAGAAACTGTTGGTAGTGGTGCCCTAGGCACGTTTAATAAACGTTGTAATTGTTATCATTTATTTCATATCAATAAAGAGATGTTTTGATTATTATTGTTGTTCATGTTTACTTATAATAATCTCCGTCCCTAGTACTTGTTAAGCACTAGTATAAAGGCTAAATGATCATGCGATGATCATGTTAGATTTATGGGTACTTGTTTGGAACAAGGTACTGGACATGACCCGCTTTATGAGATTTATGTCATGGTCTGTGTCATACATATATCTCATATTAGTTATGTCATTTGAATCCTTAGACATGAAGTTATTATTGTCTTCCACTTGATGAACATTATGTTTGACATATTCAAACGCTACTTTTAACCGAGTAGTTATAAAGGGTATGATTGGCATAATCGGATTCACGTAGGGAAGAATAATAAGCTAAATGGATTTGTCCCTCCTCGGAGAGATGTCAAGCTTGGGCCTCTCGTAGGAATGATGTTGATGAAATGTTCGGCCGGACTCAAATGAATTGATTGGATCAATGTCATTTGGATTATCAACATATTCGGAGTCGAGAAAGTATTGAACAAAACAAGTTGACTCTTTGACCATGACTTGTGTTCAATGACATCGTAGACAAAAGGATTATGACATATTCTAAGAGGAATGCGAACCTGTATCTAGTTATACTAATTGGGTAGGTATGACGGTTTGCTAGAACCCAATCATATCTTATGGGATCATGTTTGAGCTCATTGCCAACTTAGTATAATCCTAGAGGGTCACACACAATAGAACGAATCTTTAAAAAGGGACTATATTAGAATTTTGGAAATTCTGGACATTCTGAAGAGTGGGCGACCGCACAGTATTGACTGGGCGGCCGCACACTTAGGACAGTTTTGTACCAGTTTTGTTTCAGATAGTTGTGCGACCGCACATAGGGTTTTGGGCGGCCGCACAGTACTGTCGGGTGGCAGATTCCTAATTTGATTAGGAAACGAATTTTGGACGGATTTTGACACAAGTTTCCTATTTGGAATAGGTCATACTTGTGTATAAAAGACCAAATTCGGCCAGAACTCAATGCCAATGATTTTGTGAGTCTCAAAGAGTTTGAGAGAGGGTTTATTTTGTTCCAAGACATTCTTGGTTGAGGATCAAAATAATACACAAAATAAATTCCATATAGTTCTTTTGATTGTGAAAAAGTGTTTCACAATTTGGTCTAGCAACCAAGATCAAAGAAGCTCCTTTGATATTCGTTCGAAGTGTGGATACCGCTAGAGGGTGAAAATCATCATCTTCAAAGTTCGTGTTCAAGCTTTGTGATCGTGATCAAGTCTTCAAACCTCCACCAAAGACCAAGAGAATTTGATAGCCATCAAGGGTTAGTTTATTCCTTTATTCTTATGTTGTATTTGATTTAATCATATGAACGGATCCATGGCTTTGGGTTTTAAAATTTTAAATGCTAAATTCCGCTGCGCATGTTTGATCGAAACCCAACAGTGGTATCAGAGCCCCGTTCATGTTGATTATTTCAATACCTAGATCATGTTATGTGTATATAAATTGTTTATGTGCCTTACATGATTTGAATATTGGAATATATGTTGTTTATGTGTTTTGTGATTTTATGTGGTTTATCGTTTTGCAACTTTAATCGCACGATTCAATCGCAATAAATAAATTATGGTGGATTCAGAATTGTTGATTATTAATTTTTGATTGGATCAAAGTTTTAATAATCGGGGAAAAACGATTTTGAGACAAAATTTTCGAACTTCAAAATTCTGTACATTCTGATCAGTTTGGGCGACCGCATATAATCACTTGGGCGGCCACACATGTTTGGGCGACCGCACAGTGAATTTTGGGCGGCCGCACATAAGGATCAGATTGTCTGATTTTTGGTTGAAATCAGAATTTGGAATTTTCGATAAATTCGACAAAACCAGTAACAGAACCAGTCCAGACTTGTTGATCTGGAATGGGTTTTGGGTAGTTGGTTTGTGTGTGGATTTTGGGGTTTGATTTTCCTATTTGTTTTAGTCTTGTGATTCCTAGATTGGTTCAAGTTTTGGATGGCTAATCTGCGTTCATCGAGATTGTGTTTCCCAAAATTGATCGCAATCAAAGTTTCAAAGATAAAACGAAGTTAGAATTATGAAGAGTTCATAATTGCTAAAATTGAGAAACAAAGTTCTTGATTCAATGATTGGAGATCCATGTGGAATTGTGAATGCAATTGGCCTACGTTCATCGAGACCATCTATTGCTTAGTTTCGGCCACATGGACTACTTTCTTGGTTTCTTGAATTAGTGCGGGATTGTGGTTGCCTAATGGCTTAGTTCGACCGCGCTTCTTGTTGTCTTGATTTGGAGATAATAACCAAAGTTGAAATAGTCTCATCCTCATAATTATAGAGAAACTAATGACACATAAATATCATGCTTAAATTAATGAGATTAATTTAGTGGCTAAACTTGATGTGTAACATGTTTATATTATGTGCTCATAAATGTGTTATATGCTATATGTGATGAACCTTCAAAGAAAGTTTTAAGTCTTTTATTGCCATGCCATGATTAAAACACTTGTTAGTACATGAGTGATTTTAATGTAGATTCGCCCTAGCGAGATGCATTAAATTTGTTTATGTATGAGCAAGATAGATAGTGTGGGCACGCCCTAGCGGGACACATTAACTGTGCGTTTAAAATGGTTAGACTTAATTGGGCGTCAAAACAGTTTTGGGCCTAGGCAAAGATGAGGTTTAACATGCTTTTTGAAATTTGATTTCTTAAAGAATCTCATAAAAGGAACTAAGAGTCATATGAGATATGATTGACAAGAGTTGTCTACCTAATTAATTTGATTTTGTGTAATCCGCCTTAGCGGACTTGAAATTAAATTAAAGTTGGATCTTAACCCATTTAAATTATATTATACATTGGATGTATATGAAGGTTATATAATTTAGTGGGAGTAGTTTGTTTGAAAAATACATTATTTATCTCTTTAATGAAAATCGGTACTTATTAAATTTTGGAAATTTTTGCATATTTGTAGATAATGACTAATAACACTCAATCAATGTCGTTGCGATCGATCCTTGAGAAGGATAAGCTCGAAGAGAATGGTACCAACTTTATGGATTGGATCCGTAGCATAAGAATCGTTCTTAGGCAAGAAGATAAGTTGTACATTCTCGATGGGCCTCTCCCCGCTGAACCACCGCCTACTGCCCCTAGGGTAGAAAGAGACAATTACAAGAAACATCGTAATGATTCTAGAGATGTAAGTTGTCTCATGCTTGCTGCTATGTGTTCAAAACTCCAACAAAGTTTGGAACATTTGGAAGCCTATGAGATAGGCGTGGAGTTGAGAACCATGTTTCAAGAGCAAGCTAGGCAAGAGAGGTACAAGACCATTGTTGCATTCACTACTAGTAAAATGAATGAAGGGCAACAAGTGAGTCCTCACTTTCTTAAAATGAAAGGTTATGTAGAGCACCTTGAGAAACTTGGCTATCCAATCCCATTGGAGCTAGCCACGGATCTCATTCTTAATTCATTGCCTAAAAGTTATAATCAGTTTGTGATGAATTATAACATGCATGGAATGGATAAGAATCTCTCTGAGTTGCATGGGATGCTCAAAACTGCAGAGATGAAAATTGTGGAGAAAGGTTCTCCCGTGCTCTTGGTTCATGATGGGAAGAAGGCTAGTGCCAAAGGAAAGGGTAAGGCAAAAGTTGTCAAACCCAAGATAAGCAAGGCAAAGGTTGCCAAGGCTTCTGAGGCAAAACCTGATTCACAAAAGGATGCAATCTGTTTCCATTGTCAAGAAATTGGTCATTGGAAACGTAATTGCAAGGCTTTCTTGGAAGAGCAAAAGAAGAAGAAGAGCAGCAAGGCTGCGTCGACTTCAGGTATCTATATGATCGATATTCTCCTTTCTACCACTGATTCTTGGGTATTGGATACCGGATGTGGTTCTCACATTTGTCTAAATGTGCAGGGACTAAAGAATAGGAGACTGCTTAAAGAAGGTGAAGTAGATCTACGCGTGGGGAATGGAGCAAGAGTTGCTGCATTAGCCGTAGGGACTTATGAAGTCACTTTACCTTCCGAATTAATTCTTGTTTTGAACAATTGTTATTATGTTCCGGATTTAAGCAGAAATATTATTTAAATTTCTTGTTTGGATAATGAAGGTTTTAAGTTTCTTATTGAGAATAAGAAATTTTCTATTTATTTAAATGATGTGCTTTATGGTATTGCTAATTCATTTAATGGCCTTTATATCTTGGATGTCAAGAATGAAAATAATGTCTATCATGTAAATAAGAAATCTAAACCTAATGATGTAAATCATACTTATTTGTGGCATTGCCGTCTTGGTCATATTAATGAGAAGCGTATCTCAAAACTCCATGGGGACGGACTTTTGGGTTCATGTGACTTAGAGTCATATGATACTTGTGAGTCGTGTCTTCTTGGAAAAATGACTAAGACACCTTTTACCAAGTTGGGTGAAAGGGCAAGCGACTTATTGGGGTTGATACATTCTGATGTATGCGGACCATTAAGTAGCAATGCTAGGGGAGGATTTCAATACTTCATAACCTTCACTGATGATTATAGTAGATTTGGATATGTTTACCTAATGAAACATAAAAGTGAAGCATTTGAGATATTTAGAATATTTCAAAATGAAGTAGAAAAACAACTTGGCAAAAGTATAAAGGCACTTCGATCAGATCGAGGTGGTGAATACTTAAGTCAAGAATTTGACGATCATCTAAAGAATTGTGGAATAGTTTCACAATTGACTCCGCCCTGAACACCACAATGGAATGGTGTGTCTGAGAGGAGAAATCGGACTTTGTTAGACATGGTTCGATCAATGATGAGTCAAGTTGATCTTCCAATATCCTTTTGGGGTTACGCCCTAGAAACCGCTGCTTTCACACTAAATCAAGTTCCAACTAAATCGGTTCCAAAGACTCCATATGAGATGTGGAGTGGAAAGAAACCTAGTTTATCTTTCATAAGGATTTGGGGTTGCGAAGTTTATGTCAAGAGACTTATCTCTGACAAACTAGCACACAAATCTGATAAATGTATTTTTGTGGGATATCCTAAGGAAACTAAAGGATATTACTTTTACAACCGAGAGGACAACAAAGTGTTTGTTGCCCGAACTGGTGTCTTTCTAGAGAAAGAGTTTCTCTCCAAAGAAATCAGTGGGAGTAAAATAAATCTTGAAGAAATTCGAGACCCAGAAAATAACATTGAACCAATAGTGGAACAAGAACAAGAACCACAAGGAGTTGTGGAACCTGTTCAAAATACACAAGCATCTCGCAGATCTAGTAGGTTACGATCCGAGCCCGAAAGATATGGATTTCTCGTAACGGATAGTAATGAGGTAGAAATCATTGAGAATGATGAACCGTCAACCTACCAAGAGGCGATGTCTTCTCCTGATTCGGACAAGTGGCTTGGAGCCATGGAATCCGAATTGCAATCCATGCAAGACAATCAAGTTTGGAATTTGATTGATGCGCCCGAAGGTGTAAAAACCATAGGATGCAAATGGGTCTTCAAGAAGAAGACTGACATGGATGGGAAGGTGCATACTTACAAAGCTAGGCTTGTAGCGAAGGGTTATAGGCAAGTTCATGGTATTGACTATGATGAGACCTTTTCACCCGTAGCAATGATCAAGTCTATAAGAATTTTGCTTGCCATTGCCGCATATCATGACTATGAAATATGGCAGATGGACGTCAAAACCGCTTTCCTGAATGGAAAACTCCAAGAGGATGTGTATATGACACAACCAGAAGGTTTTGAACAAGATTCTAAGGTATGCAAATTGCAAAGATCCATCTATGGATTGAAGCAAGCTTCAAGGAGTTGGAATCTCCGTTTTGATGAATCGGTCAAAGAGTTTGGTTTCATCAAGAACGAAGATGAGCCTTGTGTATACAAGAAGATTAGTGGGAGCATAGTGCTATTCCTTATTTTATACGTGGATGACATATTGCTCATTGGAAACGACATTCCTACACTTCAGTCTGTGAAGACTTGGTTAGGAAAGTGCTTCGCAATGAAAGATATGGGTGAAGCCGCATATATACTTGGCATTAAGATCTATAGAGATAGATCAAGGAGGCTACTTGGTTT
The DNA here is from genome assembly GCA_026119855.1 of Campanula takesimana. NCBI lineage: Eukaryota > Viridiplantae > Streptophyta > Magnoliopsida > Asterales > Campanulaceae > Campanula > Campanula takesimana. Next base: position 197,456 of record JAOWBW010000205.1, on the reverse strand, counting down.
AAGCCAAAGTACATACATTGACAAGGTCATTAGAAGATTCCGTATGGAAAATTCTAAGAGAGGCACCTTGCCCGTGTTACATGGAGTTTCTCTAAGCAAGACTCAATGTCCTAAGACAAAAGATGAGCGTGAGAAAATGAATGATGTTCCATATGCTTCGGCAATTGGGTCCATCATGTATGCCATGATTTGTACTAGGCCGGATGTGTCTTATGCTTTGAGCATGACAAGTAGATACCAATCCGACCCTGGCGAAAATCACTGGATAGCTGTAAAAGCGATTCTTAAGTACTTGAGAAGAACTAAAGACTCGTTTTTAGTCTATGGAGGAATGGAAGATGATCTCGTTGTAAATGCTTACACGGATGCAAGCTTCCAAACCGACAAAGATGATAGCCGATCGCAATCGGGATTTGTGTTTATGTTAAATGGTGGAGCTGTTAGCTGGAAGAGTTCCAAGCAAAGTACAACCGCTGATTCTACAACAGAAGCTGAGTATATTGCTGCATCGGATGCTGCAAAGGAAGCTGTTTGGATTAAGAAGTTCATAACTGAACTTGAAGTGGTTCCTAGTATTGCTAATCCAATAGACCTTTATTGTGATAATAATGGTGCTATTGCTCAAGCAAAGGAACCAAGAGCACATCAGAAATCCAAACACATACTTAGGTGTTTTCATATCATTCGAGAGATCGTTGATAGGGGAGACGTAAATATATGCAGAGTACCTACTGATGACAATGTTGCGGACCCGCTAACAAAGGGACTTCCACAAGCTAAACATGATGGCCATGTTAGGTCCATGGGTATTAGATACATGGGAGATTGGGCCTAGGTCAAGTGGGAGATTGTTGGTAGTGGTGCCCTAGGCACGTTTAATAAACGTTGTAATTGTTATCATTTATTTCATATCAATAAAGAGATGTTTTGATTATTATTGTTGTTCATGTTTACTTATAATAATCTCCGTCCCTAGTACTTGTTAAGAACTAGTATAAAGGCTAAATGATCATGCGATGATCATGTTAGATTTATGGGTACTTGTTTGGAACAAGGTACTGGACATGACCCGCTTTATGAGATTTATGTCATGGTCTGTGTCATACATATATCTCATATTAGTTATGTCATTTGAATCCTTAGACATGAAGTTATTATTGTCTTCCACTTGATGAACATTATGTTTGACATATTCAAACGCTACTTTTAACTGAGTAGTTATAAAGGGTATGATTGGCATAATCGGATTCACGTAGGGAAGAATAATAAGCTAAATGGATTTGTCCCTCCTCGGAGAGATGTCAAGCTTGGGCCTCTCGTAGGAATGATGTTGATGAAATGTTCGGCCGGACTCAAATGAATTGATTGGATCAATGTCATTTGGATTATCAACATATTCGGAGTCGAGAAAGTATTGAACAAAACAAGTTGACTCTTTGACCATGACTTGTGTTCAATGACATCGTAGACAAAAGGATTATGACATATTCTAAGAGGAATGCGAACCTGTATCTAGTTATACTAATTGGGTAGGTATGACGGTTTGCTAGAACCCAATCATATCTTATGGGATCATGTTTGAGCTCATTGCCAACTTAGTATAATCCTAGAGGGTCACACACAATAGAACGAATCTTTAAAAAGGGACTATATTGGAATTTTGGAAATTCTGGACATTCTGAAGAGTGGGCGACCGCACAGTATTGACTGGGCGGCCGCACACTTAGGACAGTTTTGTACCCGTTTTGTTTCAGATAGTTGTGCGACCGCACATAGGGTTTTGGGCGGCCGCACAGTACTGTCGGGTGGCAGATTCCTAATTTGATTAGGAAACGAATTTTGGACGGATTTTGACACAAGTTTCCTATTTGGAATAGGTCATACTTGTGTATAAAAGACCAAATTCGGCCAGCACTCAATGCCAATGATTTTGTGAGTCTCAAAGAGTTTGAGAGATGGTTTATTTTGTTCCAAGACATTCTTGGTTGAGGATCAAAATAATACACAAAATAAATTCCATATAGTTCTTTTGATTGTGAAAAAGTGTTTCACAATTTGGTCTAGCAACCAAGATCAAAGAAGCTCCTTTGATATTCGTTCGAAGTGTGGATACCGCTAGAGGGTGAAAATCATCATCTTCAAAGTTCGTGTTCAAGCTTTGTGATCGTGATCAAGTCTTCAAACCTCCACCAAAGACCAAGAGAATTTGATAGCCATCAAGGGTTAGTTTATTCCTTTATTCTTATGTTGTATTTGATTTAATCATATGAACGGATCCATGGCTTTGGGTTTCAAAATTTTAAATGCTAAATTCCGCTGCGCATGTTTGATCGAAACCCAACAGAAACGTCCAAGGAAGGCCTCTTGAACTTGGTCCCATGTTGTTAAAGAGTTATGAGGGACCAAATTCAACCATTGCTTCGCCTTATCCTTAAGTGAAAAAGGAAAAAGGCACATTTGAATAGCCTCGGGAGTGACACATTGGATTCTCGTGGTGCCACAATACTCCAAATATGTTTCAATGTGGAGGTGAGGATCTTCAAAAGCTGAGCCACTGAATTGGTTGTTTAAAATCATGTGTAGTAGTTGAGGCTTAATATCAAAGTTGGCCGCATCGGCATTTGGCACAGCTATTGATGTCCTAGTACCCGGGGTACTTGGGTTAACAAAATCCCGTAGGGTTCTAGGTGGTGGTGTAGCGGGTTCTCTTTCTCTTTCTTCCGCCATTTTTCTTTCTAAAATTTCCTTTAGTTTTCTCAACCTCTCGTGAGAGGTTCGTTCAGGTTTCGGATCAAACTCTTCAAGAAAGATCCGGGTTCTTTTCATATACTTCGAGAGTACCTAAAGAAATTTTCAAAGACAAAAATTCTTCGAAAGAGATGATAAAACAAAACAATAAAATAAAAAGTATAAATGATTAAAAAGCAAATAATAAAAAGCAAACCTTTGTCCCCGGCAACGGCGCCAAAAACTTGTTAAGCCTAAAACGAGGGCTTCGTTTATAAAACCGCAAGTGCACGATGTTGTTGTAGTACAGAAATATGCAAGTACGGGTCGATCCCATGGAGACAAAGTTATTTAAAAAAATATTTACTTTTTATGGAAATCTATACTATAGTATTTTTAAAGTTGGTGAAAACAATTCTAGGTATGACACGTAAGCAATAAAATGGTTTATCTTGATTGTGAGGCTTCCATGTAGGATGATTGTTTTATTTCCAAAGTCTTTTGACATTCCGCTACCTATTTAATAATATTAGTTGATCATAATAGGTATGTAACTGGGTACCTTGAATCACTTTTGTCTTTACATAAGTTGTGTAAAGAATATATTTAAAGAGAAGAGTATTTTATAAGAACATGTTAGTATATAATAGAACTCATACTCTTATATATAGAATAGAAATGTAGACTATGTAGGGAATGCATTTAAATGTGTGACTTTTCAACTAATATGACTTTTCAACTAATCAAGTTATATCCTTCAAAAAAGAAAAAAAAACACTAATCAAATTATAGGATAAGACTCATTACATTTAAATTCGGTGCATGAATTACAATAATTACCCCTAATTGAAAAAGAAAACTGATAAAGAATATGAAATATTATAAGGTCATACATTAGACATTCATTAAGAGATACTTTAAACATTCATACATAACAACCCAAGAATTTGAAAGATATAGGAGTATTTATGTTTGAATGAATTTTGTGCATGTCTTTTTAGTTTCCTTTCCTTTCCTTCAACTCCCTAATTAATAATATAAATACTTTTTAATCACTTTTAATAAAAGAATGCATACAATCTTTACATGGAAATATAAATACTTTTTATTCACTCTTAAAATTACTATTAATATTATTAGGTAATTATTAATTAATTAATTATAATAATTATATTATATGTTAATTATTACATTTAACACTACATATACATACATAGACCCGTATGGATTGTGAAAGGTCATACATTAGACATTCATTAAAAGATACTTTACACATTCATACATAACCACCCAAGAATTTGAAAGATATAGGAGTATTTATGTTTGAATGAATTTTGTTCATGTCTTTTTAGTTTCCTTTCATTCAACTCCCCAATTAATGATATAAATACTTTTTAATCACTTTTAATAAAATAATGCATACAATCTTTGCATGGAAATATAAATATGAGAAAGAAAATTTGTTGTTGTTGTATTTCTCTTATCTATGTTTGTTTGATATTTTTGATTGATTTTGTTGATGAAAATTTATGAGCTTTATTAATTTTGTCATGTTTTTATTTCTTGCAGCTACCCACGTTGATACTTTTGAAATTGTTGTTGTTCAAATATGTAAGATTCATTGCTTTACACGTTGTTTCTTTAAGTTTCTATTTTTGTTTATGTTTTTTTTAATATCACATACACTTTTGTTGGCTATCACTGATTCTTCTTTATATATTTGCAGAAACCTCTACAATCTTCATTCATTTGTCTTGGTTTTGGACTACAAATTTGAAGTAACAAAAATCTGCCCATGAAGCACTATGAAGGTCTGCTTTGTTTTGCAATAATTATAGTAAAATATATACATGGAAATTTTGAGATTTGTAAACCGGAAACTCTTCTTAACCCATAAAAATATGTTCCTAGATGTTCACATAATTTTATGCATAATTTACATATTTATTTACACCCATCTTGCATGACAATAAAATATATTAAAATGTGTTTCGATTTAAGGTCTTAAATATCTCCATGTATTTAATTGATCAAAACTAATTTTCTAAATTTAAAAACTCCGAGTTTCATGTATTTTTATTTTATCTACAACTTTTATGTTTTGAGTTTTTCTATTTGAGTTCGTTTTCATGACTGAATTTTCCAATCTTTTACTGATGTGCTTTATTGGCAGCAACTAATCTAAGACTAGCATGTTGTAACTTTATTCATTTGGATATGATTTATATCTCTTAAAATCATATAAAAAATCGTGGACATTCCTCATTGAGTTAAGAGAAATTTAAGCTTTTGAATTAGGTCATTTGGTTAAGAAATAAATTAGATAACAATTGGTAATCAAAAGTGATTCAATAGTTAATTCAAAATATATTTTCAAGGACCATTTTTTTTTTAAGAAAAATAAATAAAGAAGGTCTTCTATAGTGATTGACACTTACTCAAATATTTCACATTTTATTACTTTTATTTTTTATTTTAGAATTGTTACTATAATAAAATAAAAATTATTTATCAAACCTTTAACTTTCCCGTGCGTAGCACGGGGTTCACACTAGTGATGAATAAAAGTTGATTGGCAAAATAATGGTCTGTCACTATCTAGAAATAAATTGCAAAACTACTCTAACTTTGGATTAAAACTTCTTATGTTGGAAAAACTCTCGGGATTAGGACTCAATCAACATGCATTCATTAGATATTCATGCTCTTTAGATTAAAGTTTCATTTTAAAATCAAGGATGGTACATTAAGCCTATACTACTTCTCACGATCAAGCAAGTAGTATTTGTATTCTCATAATAATCAAGGTCTATCTCTCGATGATCCACAAGTTAGTAAGAATCCGTTAAGTTTATAAAAATTCATGCACTTTCCACTCAAGGAACATCCCTAGGCCATTAATCTACTCTCGTGATTAATAGAAACCCAGTTTACTTCATATGGTTCCGCTAGTCGAGATTCACCGCTAGGTCCTTCTCTCGACTAACTAGGATTCATACGAAACATGGACGTCATCATGGTCGTAGGCATTTAGATACAATATGAATAAATTGTTTTAAGATGAATAGAAGAAAAGAGAGCATGAATTAAAATGATGAACACATGAGGTTGAGTTTCCAACCCCAAGAATAAGGGAGATTACTCACTAGCAATTTCTATTCTAACAATCAATAAACAAGAGTAAGACATGAAATAAATAAGGGTTAGAGATACTTATTCTTGATGATTGATGGAAGAGAGACAATATATTGATGAGAAACCTTTAATACTTGTATATAATTTCAATTTCAATGGTACAAGAACACTTGAATAATACCTAAAAATCTAGAATTATTTGATGTTTATGGTATAGAAATAATCTAGAGTATAATTTACAATGAAATCTGATGTTTTCTGGATGTCCAAATGTGTCCTACACAATGACTATTTATAGGTCTCATAGCCAAGAGTTGAGACTTTTCACTAAAAGACATGAAGTGAAAAGGCATTTTTAAACAGGTGCGTTGGCGCTATCACGCTTAAAAAGAGCGCTATCGCGCTTCTTGTAGAAATCTGATATCCTCTTCAAAACAAAAAAGGCCTTGTCGCGCTTAAAAAGAGCGCTGTCGCGGTTTTCTTAAAAAATGACTTTTCCTCTATTTTCTTCCCCAAAGTGCTCCATGTTCATCCCCATTCAACCAATTCACCTTGTAAGCCATATTTAAATCTTCAATTGCGCACAAAAATCCACAAAAACCTGTTGCAACCACAAAACATACCCCAAGCATAATATCCGCGTAACAAGTAATAAAACAAACTAAATTTAACTAAAAATGAACTAAACTAATGTAAAAATATATAACAAATGTCTATGAAATAGTCATTTATCATTTATACATCCCTCAGACTCAGATAGAAACTGGAAATTCTGCTGAATCTGGACAGAAATAGAGGCTGTTCCACAAATCCACATTTATGTGAACCAAAACAAGGGTTTGGTCATCGACTTGAGCAATCATTGGAGAAAGGGAGAAAGGGAAAAGCTTGAACTTTATCCATAAAACTTGCACTTGGATGAGTAAAGATTGCAATTTTATTATCCAAATGAAGTGAAACATTACTAGACATTGAAGATAAATGCTTTATTTAGTCAAAACCATAACTTGGATGAATAAAGATTGTAACTTTATCATCAAGTAAGGTGTATAATAGCCAAATATTCGAAAATAAACATTAAAGATTGAAATTTTATAACATATCAAATTCCCATCACCATTTGGATCATCATTTTAATACACTATTGAGTGAAAGATGAAACCTTTTATGATCATTTGGGTGATTTGGGTCCAAATCACTCTTTATATAGGATTATCACATGATAAACAACATAATAAACCAACAATAATATTATATGAATGTAAATAATTCAACAATTCCAACAATACAATAAATCAGTGTTCTAAAAATCGCTAGGCGCCCGCTAGGCGTCGAAGCCGGGCCTAGTGCCCAGGGGACTAGTCGGCGCCTAGGCAGGGTCGAGAAATTATCACATTTTTATATTTTTTTATTAACATTAAATAAAGTTATAAATATTTATTCAAAAAAATAGTGCTACTTATTTTTTTTTATTTGTCAAAAATAAGAAAGTGTTATCCCACATCACTTAGTTAGACAATTCTTAAGTGAGATGAAGGGTTATAAGTAAGATTGTAGGACTACTTGCCAAACTATTTGATTGTCAATCTTTTTAATTTTCCAATTGTTGAGTAAACTAAGCAATACATGTTTCATACTGAAAGAACTAGACATTGTATATGTTGGTATAGCAACATATGTAGTAAAACAAAACTTGTCATATGTATACACAATCCTAACTTGGCCAAAGAAGAGAGCACAACTTGTAAAGTTTGATATTCATCCTACATCGGATATAAATGAAAATTCTAGGTGATAGAGTAGCATAAAATGAAGGGCAGCAAGAGAAGGGAAAACAACCTATGAGAATTTTATCCCACATTGCTTGTGGAATGAAGTTTCAAGCAAAGGAGTTCCATAAATGGATGGGCCAACAGCCCAACCTTTGAAATAGCAATAAGTCTTTGGCTTTCTATCCCACTGTTGGTGTTGTATGCTCTAGGCACGTTATTTGAACGATTAATGTTATCTATTGATTATGTTTTAATAAAGATATTGATTGTTTGATTATTATATTCTTTGCATGTTTATTATAATAATCCCCATCCCTGATAATTATGATTAATTGTTAGTATAAGTTTAATAGATAATCATATGATGATTATGGTGTATGGGATACAATTAAACTTATGGGTATTTGTTGGAGAACTAATACTGGACTGACCTGTATGAGATTTATGTCATGGTCACAATGTCATAATTAAATCTCATATAGTTATATTACTTGAATCTTTAGACCTGAGATTATTACAGTCTTCCACTTGATGAACATTACGTTTGACATATTCAAACGTTACCCCTAACCGGGTAGCTATAAAGAGTATGATTGGCGTAATTGGAATCATGTAGGGAAGAGTAATAAGTAAAGATGGGATTTTTTTCTCATCAAGAGAGATGTCAAGCTTTGACCACTCGATGAATGGTATTGACGAAATGCATGGCCGTGCTCAAATAAGATTTGTTGTATCAATACATTTGGGATCGAGAAAGTATTAAACTATGTAAGTTGACCATTGACCATGGCTTACGTTCAATAGACATCATGAAACAAAGAGATTGTAATATGTTTTATTAAAGGATACGAACTTATATAAAGTTATACTAATTGGGTAGGTATAACGGTTTGCTAGAACCTAATCATATCTTATGGGTTTATACCCATTGCCAACTTAGTATAATCCTAAAGGGTCACACACATTAGAACGAATCTTAAAAGGACTTATATGGAATTTTGGGTCGAAGGGCCTTTGAGGAATATTAGGAACTTAGAGGAGAAAACAGGAAAAAGGGAGGGTCCGGGCGGACCTTGATAAGGACCCGGCGGGATCATTTGTTAACCCGGGCGGACCTGGTCCTATACCCGGGAGGACCAATAGTCCTGTTTGGACTGGATTTTTCCGAATACATTTTCTTTCGGGTTTAATCACTTGTTACCTATTTGGAATAGGTTTAACAAGTATATAAACAGCCTCTAAACAGCCTAATTAGTCCTATTGCTTTGTGAGAACTTTCAAATAGTTTGAGAGGTTTTATTCTTGTTCTAAGATCATAAAAGTGAATAACAAGAAATCACATTTTAATTCCATATAGTCTATTGTGAAAGTGTGTTTCACAAATTGGTCTAGCAACCAAGATCAAGAGCTTCTTGATATTTGTTCGTGGTGTGGATACCGTTAGAGGGTAACGCTTATCATCTTCAAGTTCGTGATCTGGTTCGTGATTGTGTTCGTGATCAAGTGTCGAAAAGCTCCATCGAATTCAAGGTTGTTAATCAAATGCTTCAAGGGTTAGTATTCTAGTATTCATTGTAGATGTATTTGAGTTGATCATATGAATGGATCTATAGGCTTTGGGTTTCATAAAATTTTAAATGCTATATTCCGCTGCGCATGTTACTATAAAACCCAACAATGGTATCAGAGCCCCGTTCATGTTGATTATTTCAATACATAATCTTGTTGTATGTGTGTAAATTGTTTATGTGCCTAGCATGATTTCAATATTGGGATTATGATGTTTATGTGTTATATGCGTTTTATGTGGTTTATTGTTTTATAAACTTTAATCGCACTATTCAATCGCAATAAAAAAATTATGTTGGATTTAAAATTGTTTGGATCATCAATTTTTGATTTGATCAAAGTTTTGATAATCTAAGAGATTCATGAATAAATTGTTTATTCAAGGTTCTAATGTTCATGGTGATTGGATCATCAAGAACACCAAATCCTAGTTGAATCGGGATAGAACAATTTTGAGACAAATTTTCGAACTTGAAAAATTTTGATTTTTTCCAAAGGGTCCGACCGGACCTAGCTTGCGACCCGGCCGGACCTCCGGGTCTGGTGCGGAGAGCGGGCTAGGGTCGTGGGGTGGACTAGTGGTTTGAATTTCTATTTGTTTTAGTCTGTTGAATTCTGAGATTGGTTCAAGGTTTGGAAGGCTAGCCTACGTTCTCGAGACTGTGTTTCCCAAACTTGATCGCAATCAAAGATTCAAAGATAAAACGAAGTTAGAATTATGAAGAGTTCATAATTGCTAAAATTGAGAAACAAAGTTCTTGATTCAAAGTTTGGAGATCCATGTGGAATTGTGAATGCAATTGGCCTACTTTCTTGGTTTCTTGAATTAGTGCGGAATTGTGGTTGCCTTATGGCTTAGTTCGGCCGCACTTCTTGTTGTCTTGATTTGGTGATAATAACCAAAGTTCAAATAGTCTCATCCTCATAATTATAGAGAAACTAATGACACATAATATCATACTTAAATTAATTTAATTAAACTTGATGTGTAGCATGTTTATCTTATGTGATCATAAATGTGTTATATGCTATATGTTGTGAACCTTCTTTAAAATTTAAGTTCCGTGCCAACCCATGATTAAAACACTTGGGATTACATGGGTACTTTCATGCGCGCTCTAACCCTCGCGAGGTGCATTGATTTTATTCATGTATGAACGAGATGAGTGAAAGAGTGGTTCCTATGCATTTAAAGTGAGTTGACTTAATTAGGCTATCAAAAGAGTTTTGGGCCTAAGGCACAGATGAGATTAAAACATGCATGACATATGATGTCTTGATAGAATCTCATAAAAGATCTAAGAGTCATATATGATATGATTGATAAGAAGTTATCTACCTAAATAGTTTAATTTTATGCATCCTGCCCTCGCGGACGTAAAATTAAATGAAATATGGATCTTAGCCCATTTAAATTATATCATACATTGGATGTATATGAAGGTTATATAATTTAGTGGGAGTATTTGTGAAATACTAATATTTATAATATCTTTAATTAAGTTGGTACTTATATGTGATTACATGTTTGCATAATTGTAGATTATGGCTCAAAATACAAGTTCTTTATCATTGCGATCTATCCTTGAGAAGGAAAAACTTCAAGAGAATGTAGCTAACTTCACAGATTGGATCCGAAGCCTTAGAATTGTTCTAAAGTATGAAGACAAGCTCTATATTCTTGATGAACCTGTTCCTGAGGAACCTTAATCATCTGCCCCTAAGGATGAGAGAAACGCCTACAAGAAGCAAAAAAGTGATTCTCGTGAGGTGGGTTGTCTCATGCTTGCTGCAATGTGTTCTGAGCTTTAGAAGACTCTTGAACACTTGGAGGCATATGACCTTGCTGTTGAGTTGAAAGACATGTTTCAAGAACAGGCAAGGCAGGAAAAGTTCGACACTATAGCTGCCATCGTCTCATGCAAGATGAATGATGGGCAGGCTGTGGGCCCTCATGTTCTGAAGATGAAGGCTCACTTTGAGCATCTAGAGAGGCTTGGCCATCCCATTGATGTTGAGTTGGCCACCGATTTTATTCTTAATTCATTGCCTAAAAGCTATAATTAGTTCGTCATAAACTTTAATATGCATGGCATGGATAAGTCCCTGTCTGAATTGCATGGGATGCTTAAGACATGGGAAAAGAAAATCAGTAAAGAAGTCGCTCCTGTGCTCGTAGTGTCAAAAGAAGGAAAGGGCTCTAAAGGCAAAGGAAAAGGGGTAAGACAAAAGTTGTCAAACCCAAAATTAGTAACGCAATTATTCCCTTTACTAATGTGGCTAAACCTACTTCCATAAAGGATGCAATCTGTTTCAACTGCAATGAGATTGGTCATTGGAAACGCAATTTCAAGGTTTACAAGGAAGAGTTAAAGAAGAAGAAGGGCAGTTGGACTGCTTCTACTTCAGGTATCTATGTTATAGATATTCTACTTTCTACTTCTAGTTCCTGGGTATTAGATACCAGATGTGGATCTCACATTTGTTTAAATATGCAGGCACTAAGGAATAGGAGGCTACTCAAAGATGGCGAAGTGGACCTACGTGTGGGAAATGGAGCAAGAGTTGCTGCATTAGCCGTAGGAATATATGATGTCATTTTACCTAGCAGATTAATTCTTGTTTTGAACAATTGTTATTACGTTCCGGATTTAAGTAGAAATATTATTTTAGTTTCTTGTTTGGATAATGAAGGTTATAGTTTTCTTATTAAAATTTAAATGATATGCTTTTGCATGTTCATTTAATGGCCTTTATGTTCTTGATATTGAAAGTGGAAATAATGAGAATATTTATAATGTAAA